>PVJC01004244.1:0-65100 GCA_004026665.1 Murina feae | reverse complement strand
GCAGTATTATATACGCCCTTGAGGAAGGGAGAGGAATGGCAGCCATCTTTCTAAACATGACCATCCCCTTGGCCAAGCATTAGAGTGTTTGTGGATGCCCATCTTGACATCAAAAACAAGGTAGTGGAGAAACCAAGATGGTAGCATAGGTGAACACCGGAATTGCTGCTGGGCACAACCATTTCAAAACCACAATGAAAAGAAAAAACGGACACCACCCAGACCCACAGGAAGGCTGGCTGAGTGGAAATTCTACAACTAGAAAGAGACTGAGACGCAGAGGAGGTGCGGAGATAAAGTGCACAGGTACGGAGGCATGCACGAAGGGGCTTGCAGAAAGGGCTGGCAGGATTTCGTACTGGAGGGAGGCACAAGTTCCTGACAGCTCTGAACTCCAGTTCCAGGAGAGTTTCTGGGGACTCAGAATCATACAGGGAGAAGCTGGACTGTCTGGCACCATCTGGCAATGGGAGGAACTCCAGAGTGGCTTGAGACCTAGTGCCTCTTAGGTCAGGGCTGAGAATCGGCCATAGCTGGTTGCTCCGCCCTATAGATTCCCCAAAACCCCACCCCACCCAAGCTGTGCACAAAGGCTTTTGCATATAAAAGGTTGGGAAGCCCCAGGCAGAAGCTAAAATAGCACCTCCTTGAAGTTCCAAGAGCCAGTGTACCCAGTGGTCAGAGCGGGACCACCCAGTCTACAACTCCTCAGACTCATAAGGGACATACTCAGGGGGCATATTTAGTGGGCACCAAAGCCCCACTGAAGCAAGTATTGCCCCATAAGGGTGTCTCCAGCATAGAAGTTCTTCCATCATAGACACAGCTAATTAAAGCCACTCTGTCAACGCAGGGAAGAAGCCAAAATGTGGAGACAAAGAAACAGGTTATAAAAGACAGAAATGGAGGAAAGCAAACGACTGGATATAGAGTTCAAAACCACGGTTATAAGGTTTTTCAAGAATTTTCTAGAGACCGCCGATAAATTTAGTGAGACCCTCGAAGATATGAAAAAGGACCAGCTAGAAATTGAGCATACACTGACTGAAATAAAGAATAATATACAGAGATCCAACAGCAGACTAGAGGATCACAAGAATCAAGTCAAAGATATGAAATATGAAGAAGCAAAAACCAACCAACTGGAAAAGAAAAAAGAAAAAAGAATCCAAAAATATGAAGATAGTGTAAGGAGTCTCTGGGACAACTTCAAGCATACCAACATCAGAATTATAGGGGTGCCAGAAGAAGAGAAAGAGCAAGATATTGAAAACCTATTTGAAGAAATAATGACAGAAAACTTCCCCTACCTGTTGAAAGAAATGGACTTGCAAGTCCAGGAAGTACAGAGAATTCCAAACAAAAGGAATCCAAGGAGGACCACACCAAGACACATCATAATTAAAATGCCAAGGGCAAAAGACAAGGAGAGAATCTTAAAAGCAGCAAGAGAAAAGCAGTCAGTTACATATAAGGGGACACCCATATGACTGTCAGCTGATTTCTCAACAGAAACTTTGCAGGCCAGAAGGGAGTGCCAAGAAATATTCAAAATGATGAATAGCAAGAACCTACAACCAAGATTACTTTACCCAGCAAAGCTATCATTCAGAATTGATGGTCAGACAAAGAGCTTCACAGACAAGAAAAAGCTAAAAGAGTTCATCACTACCCAACCAGTATTATATGAAACTGGGGGCCCAGTGCACAAAAATTTGTGCACTTGGGGAGGGGGTTCCTCAGCCTGGCCTGTGCCCTCTCACAGTCTGGGACCCCTCGGGGGATGTCCACCTGCTGGCGTGCCTGGCCAGCCTGGGTGAGGGGCTGATGGCTGTTTCAGGCTTCCCACAGCCCCTTCAGGGTTCAGGTCCCTACTTGGGTGCCTGGCCAGCCTGAGTGAGGGGCAGAGGGCCGTTTCAGGCTGCCCACAGCCCCTTTAAGGTTTGGGTCCCTACTGGGGTGCCTGGCTGGAAGCAGGTATCTGGGATTTATTTAACTTGTATAATTGAAACTTTGTTGCCTTGGTTCCCCCCCCCCCCACCCAAGCAACCCAAGGTCCAGCCCTGCAGGTATCTGGGGTTTGTTTATCTTCTATAATTGAAACTTTGTAGTCTTGAGTAGAGCTCAGGGCCCACAGGGCCCTGGCTTCCTCCATTGCCCGGGGCAACTCCAGCTTGTGGCTGCCGCCATCTTAATTGAGCTAATTTGCATATTTGCTCTTGATTGGTTGGTGGGCATGGCTTGTGGCTGTAATGGAGTGAGGGTCAATTTGCATATTACTCTTTTATTAGATTATATGCTGAAAGGTATCCTTTGAGAAGAGGAAGAAAAAGAAAAAGTAAAGAAAAATTATGAACAATACATATCTATCAACAAGTGAACCTAAAAATCAAGTGAATAAAAAGAAATCTGATGTACAGAATAAACTGATGAATAGAATAGAATCAGGGGCATAGAAAAGGAGTGGAATGACAATTCACAGGGGGAAAGGTGTGTTGGGGGTGTGGGAAGAGACCGGATAAAAATCGTACACCTATGGATGAGGACAGTGGGGGGGCGGGATAAGGGCAGAGGATGGGGTGGGAACTGGGAGGAGGGGAGCTATGGGAGGAAAAAAGAGAAACAACTGTAATAATAGGAACAATAAAGATTTAAAAAAAGGGGGGGGGGGAAGGTAGCAAGGACCTGTAATGCTCATATTCACTTAACCAAGATTTCTTGACAGCCTCTCACGTGCTGAGTGCTAGGCTACGGAGATGGCAGATGAGGTTCCTGTCCACAGGGAAGGGACATGGCGAATCTCTGGAACTGGACAGATGGAGATCATGGATGGCATGGCTTAACGTCAGAGGCACAGGGTGACCCCCTGAGTGCAGGCGACACTGGAAAAGGCCAGGAAATTGTGTGCTGAGCGGCCTCTGATCTTGACGTTCAGGAAGTGGGGCGGAATAAAGGACCTGGAAGCATTCATGGGCTTCCAGAAGGACAACCTCTTGGATGAAAGGTCAGCTCCATGTCCCGAAGTTTGGTAACTCTGTTCCCGTGACCCTCGAAGGGGTGAGGCTGGTGGGGGGAAAGGGGAAATGCCCCTGCCCACAAGCGGGGTGCTGGGTGCCTGGGGAAGGGAGCACACCATGTCTTGGGTCAGGAAGCTCAGGGCACTTCCATGTATCATCGGTTCTCAACCTGTGGGGTTGAGACCCCTTTGGCGGTCAAACGACCCTTTCACAGGGGCCGCCTAAGACCATCCTGCATATCAGATATTTACATGACGATTCATAACAGTAGCAACATTACAGTGATGAAGTAGCAGCGAAAATAATTTTATGGTTGGGTGTCACCACAACATGAGGAACTGTATTAAAGGGTCGCGGCATTAGGAAGGTTGAGAACCAGTGCTGGTGGCGATAAAAGCAGACGCCAGACAGGGAGGCAGAGGTCAGGGGCCAAGTCCCCAAAGTGGCAGTTGGGAGAGTGATGAGCAGGGGATGACTGTGCTGTTGGAAGTAGACAGATAACCCCAAATCAGAAACATGGCGCCCTGAGAACGCCATGGGAAACAGGAACAACCCCCATGACGATGGGTAAGTGTGAGGGTGTGTGTAGGTGCGCATAGAATCTTAGACCCGGCAGGGATCGTCCATGTCATATAGTTCAACCTCCAAGTCCGTGGAATCTTTCAGGCTTCCCCTGCCCAACTGAGGCACCGCTTGGACACTTCAAGGTACAGGGAGCTCACGCCCCTCAAGGGGGCTCATCCTGCAGAGGCCTGGCGCGCTGACCTTGGCCCTGTGGGGGCCGGCGGCCTCCTTGGGACCGCGCACCTGGAGGGCTGGTGGGTTGGGTGGGAGTTGCGGTGCATGGGCTGGCGCTGCTGTCCCCGGCCCCGGTGCTGAGGCAGGCAGAGTGCAGTGGGCTCTGGTGGAGGCCGGCAGAACTGCAGGGCGCAGGCTGCTGGGGGCTCCGAGGACTGCGGGGAGGGAGGCACTTGACACGGCCCCGGAGAGGAGGGGCCGCTGTCCCTGCGGCCAGTGCTGGATGCGGGGACCCAGCGCCGAGGCTGCGCCAGGTAGCAGAGCGCCTCACGGGGGTAGGGGGGGGGGGTTGGCTGCAGAAAGGGCCCCGGTGGGGTGGCCCGGGGCCAGGCCGAGGCGAGGTGCTCAGGCCAAGCGGGGTCGGGGTGCCGAGGGTCCAGCCCTCCGCCTGGCAGCATGCGGGTACCCCCCGCGGGGCCGCAGAGGCCAGGAAGTCGGACCGAGGGCGCTAGGACCGGCCGCGCGCCCAGGCCGCTCCCGCTGCGGCGCCCCAGGGCCCCCCAGTCGGCGCTGCCTCGCGCTCGGCTCCGCAGCGCCGGGGCCCCTGGCCAGCGCGGCCGCGGGGGGCGAGCAGCGGGCGGAGGCCTGGGCCCGCTGGCGGCCGGAGGGAGGGAAGGAGGAAGGCGGAGAGAAGTGGTGGGAGGGGGGGGGACCCGGCGGAGGAGGCGGAGAGAGGGAGCGCGACAGAGGAGGGAGGGAGGGAGGGCGCGCGGGCGGCGGCGGCGTCAGGACCAAGAGGACGCGGCGCCGCAGCACCAGGGCGCGCAGCCGGGCCGGCCCTGACCCCACCGGCCACACGGTAATGAGCGCCGCTACTGGCGGTCCGGGCGGCCGGCCCGGAGGCGGGCGCGGCGGAGGGGAGGCCGGGTTGGGGGGCATGGCGGCGGGGCAGTGCCCGGCTTCGGACACAGTCCCGGACGCCAGCAACTCGGCGCCCGCCGGGCGCTCCACGGGGCCAAGGCTGCGGGCGGAGGCGGCGGGCGAGGCTGGCGGGGGTGGTGCGGGCGTCGGAGGGTTTGTTTATGTCACCGCGGGCTCGGCAGGCGCCCCCTCCCGTCCCGCCCGCTCCGGGCGCAGAGCCCCCTCCCGCCCCCGCTCCGCCCGGGCTCGAGTTCAAGTCCATACAATGCCGCGGGGGGTGGGGGGTTCCTCCGCTGCCGCCGGCCTCCGCCGCGGGGCCCCGCTCCGCGTTGCCGCAGGGTCTCGGGACCCGCCGCCCCCGCCTTCCGGCCCTGCCCGAACCCCGGAGTCCCGCCCGGGGCCTGCGGGCCGGGGCACTAGAGGGCGCGGACCCCCGACCCGGAGTGATCGGCTCCCGCCGCGGCCCGCAGGGAGCGGAGGAAGGGGGCGGAGGCCTGGCCCCGCGCAGGCTCCGGCGGCAGAAAATGGCAGCCTGGCACGACCCGGCCCCCCGCCCCTCCCCCCGGTTCCCGGCCCTCCTCGGTCCGGCGGGAGGGGGGCACGGGAGGCCCCCGGGGGCGGTCCGAAGGGTAACCGGGGGCCCGGGCCGGGAAGCGCGGCGCCGCGAGCCTCCTCCGGCCACCTGTGGCTGGGGTGTGGGCTGCCAGTGGAGCGGGGAGGGGGGGCGGGGTGGGGAGAGGGCCGCTCGGGGGGCACACCTCCCGGCCGGAGGCTGGTCCGGGCGCGGGAGGGGGCTTGTGGTGCCTGGCTCCTCCCCGCTCCTGCCGCGGGGCCGTGGGAGCCGGGGCGGCGGCGGTGGCGGAGGCGGCGGCGCCGCAGTGTGGGGGCGGGGCGGGGCGGGCGAGCACCCCGGGCCGGGAGGGGGGCCGTGAGGGGGCCGGAAAGCGGGCGGCGGGCGCTGCGGGGCGGGCCGGCCGGGAGCCGCGCGGGTGGGGGCGTCCGGGGTCGCCCGGCAGCAGGAACACCCCTCCGCGCGCACTGACACGCACCCCGCCGGGCCGGTGCAGACGTGTCCTTGAAAGCTTCGCATCCGCTCGGTGAAGGACGAGGCCTCCCGCGGCGGCGGAGCGGGGTCTTCGGCCCAAGTGCCCGCGCCCCGGAGTCCGGCGCCTCGGAGGCCGGGCGGCCCTGGTCCGTGTCCCGCCCTCACCCCGCTCCCCTCCCCCAGGCCGCCTGTCCTCCCTCCCCCTCGGCGCGGCCGGGCTGGCGTGGGTCCAGGTCCCGCCCCCCCCAGCCCCTCATCGCTGGGGCCCGCCCGCCAAACTTCGTCCGTCTTTCCCAGAGCCTCCCTTCTTGGGGAACCCACCCCTTCCCACCCCACCTCCGTGTCGCCCCTTCCCTCTTCACCCCTCCGTCCTTCCGCCTCCTTCTTCCACGGCGAAGCCTGTCGAGGAGGTGTCGGCGCCTTGGGTGGGGAATGGGGCTCCCTGCCCAGCCCCGGAGGGGAGCCCCCCGCGGCTGCACCTTGACCTAAGATGGCGTCCTGCACCCCGCTGGGCAGTTAGGGCTGCGCAGGCCGGAGGGAGGGAGGCCCCGGCCCAGGCGCCCCGCTGGGCCCTGCTCCCCCCCAAGCCACGGGGGACGGGAGCCCGCCTGAGACGCGCCCTCTGCCCTGTGACCCAACGCGCCCCTCGCCGCCTTGGGGCCCAGAGCCTGCCACCCGCATCCCTGGGGCCTGTCGGGTCTTCAGGTTTCACCCTGGGCTGCCAGCGGCCGGACCGGCCTCCTGGGCTGGCGACTGCGAAGGGATCCTGGGATCAGGTGCTGCGCCCGCCGCAGTTGTGCCTCCTCCTCCCTCCCCGGCAGATGTGACAGCTGCAGCCGGGGAAGCTTTTTCTCCTCCGGCGGGCGAGCGGCGCTGGAGTGAGGACTGGCCTGTGGGGTTTGGGGGAGCCCAGCTGTCAGGTGGGCCCTCTCTGCGCTGCCCCCGCTGTTGGCAGGGGCCATCTCCTCGTGGTTTGCAGGAGCTGCCTGGGCTTGGAAGCTTTGGCCTCTGCGTCAAGGTGGCCTCCCTTCCGCCCCCAGGTCACGCGGAGACTCCGGTTGGGCTGTTTGCAGGCCCTGGGTGCTGCACCCAGCAAGGGACCCCAGGCAAACTTGCCTGCCTCCCTCCCGGGCCCCACTTCTTTGGGCCCTGGCTCCTCTCCAGCCCCTTGTCCAGCTCCTGGGTGCTTGTCTTCAGCGACTGCCAGAAGCAGAGCTACAGGCTCAGGCTGACTGAGGCCGTGCTGGCTCTCCTTCCCGTAGGCGGCCCACCTTAGAAAAGGTGCATTCCTTCTAGACTCCAGGAGAAAGTCCACAGTGCAAGGCCCCCTCCCCACGCACTGGAGAAGCCGGGGAGAGGACGGCTGACGGTCGCCATCTGTCACGGTGTCTATGGACAGGATTCCTCTGTGGGGCGGAGGTTGCACTGGACCTTAAAGGTCCATTCCAACTTTTAAATTCTATAGCTCTGATTCTCATGGTGGAATTTCAGACCCAGGGACGGGGGCATGGTGGTCTCCCCCCCCCACCACCACCACACAACAGTAATCAAGAAAGGCTTTCTGGGAGAGGCGGTCTGTGAGAGAGCAGCCCCCCTCCCTGGGGGGATGGACCTTTGGAAGCAGAGGTGTTGTGAGGGGAGGGCACCCTGCAGGACAGGCTTGTCACATCTGACTCCACAGGCATGTCAAACGCGCGGGCCGAATTTGACATGCTTGATGTAGAAGTTCAGCTTCTGGTGTAAGACTTCAGACGTGGGTGTCCTTCCATGGGTTATGTGTAATTCTGTGTGTGTGCATAATTTCTGAGGTTTCTTCCCAGGTCCAATTTAGAGTAAGGACTCGAGTCTCTTATGAACGTTTTACTGTCACAGTCGCACACATTGGTGCCATTGGTCTTCTGTAAAAGACAGGACACGCTGGAAGACACTTGCCCAGGGAGAGCTGGCTAGGAAGAAGGGACTTGGAGGGTGCCCTGCACAGCTCTCCTGGGCTGCTGCTGTGTCTGTTTTCTCTCTTCCCAGTTGTGGTGTCCATGGGACAGGGACCTTTCCCCGGCTGCGTCTCCATCGCCCCTCTGGAGCCTCCATGGGCGTCTGCTGAATGGCAGGGGAGCTTGCTGCACATCTCTTTTTAGTCCCTGTCCTCTGCTTAGTGGCAGAGGGTTTGCGGCCGTGCTCTCTTCTGCTTGCTGTTGCTGAGCCTTCTCCAAATGGCCTTTGCCTACTTCTAGGCCAGTTCCTTAGGCTCAAGTATATTCAAGGCTTCTTTTTGGGGGAGGGGGCACCAAATAAAAAGGGGACTCTGAGAGCCGTTTTACAGGTTCTCTCATGGAGTGCAAAATAGACCACCCTCTCCCCATCCTTGGGCCTGAAATGTTACCATTAGAATCCAAGCCTTAGAATTTAGGGTTGAAAGAGAACTTTGAGCCCCGAGAAGCCTTGGAGCTGGGTGGGGGCCTGTTTGCACGTGAGACTAGGCCCCCTGTCTTCCAGTGCTACCCTGAGCCTGCGGCCAGAGGGCCAGTTGTGAGCCTGTCACACGCTCCTTTCCCTCTGCACTTCCTGCTCCCTTCTCCTTGGGTGGGCTTGGGGTCCCTGACTTGGTGCCCATGTGCCCTTTGCCACCCTATGCCCCACGGATGGTGGGTGCATCTCTGGCCTCTAGCTTGGGAACAGGCAATAAGCAGGGGTCCTCAAACTTTTTAAACAGGGGGCCAGTTCACTGTCCCTCAGACCGTTGGAGGGCCGGACTATAGTTTTTTTAAAAAAAACAAAAAAGAATGAACAAATTCCTAGCACACTGCACATACCTTATTTCAAACAGGCAGCGGCGGCAAAAACACCCGCATGTGGCCCGCGGGCTGTAGTTTGAGGACGCCTGGGCAATAGTTAGGGCCAAGGCATGGCCCGCAGGAATCTATTCTGCTTCCCTTCTGGTATGTGGTAGATAGTGGAGCCTGTCTGGAGCCTCCTTGCCCTTTGAGACGGGGCGTCGCATGGGCCTGTGTGCTTTGCTGTCCTGCCGGACGTCAATAGCAAACTAAGGTGCCACATTCCTCTCCACTCAGATACTGAGGGCTCGTTTTCAGCCATTTCTGTCTTTCACTAATTTATTCCCTAAAACTGGAAAACCTGAGATCCTTGAGGTGTCGGGGGTATGTGTGTGTGGCCAAGCCTGCCTTCATTTGGCTAAGTGTGTGGGCAGGACAGGGTGTGGTGCACGTGGTCCTCTGTGCATATTTTTGTGTACACATCTTTCTGTGTGTACTGTGTGCAGCCGAGTGGGCACAAATCCGACTCGCTTAGACATAAGCCTGTTTCAAGGCCACTGAAGCGAGGGCCAAGGAGTCAGAAGAAGCTGCGTTCTGACACTTCCCAGCTGTGGGACCTGGGGCCACTGACTCCTCCTCCACTTCCTCACCTGTACCAGGGAAGTAAGACCAGGCTGTCCTCGGGGGTTGTGAGGATTGAGCGAGATAACGTGCAGAGTGTAATTGCTCGGTGTTAGCTGGCCATGGTTATTTTTGTTATGTGGGCAGCTTACGTGGACTGGCACTGCAGGAAATGCCCTGAGAAGTCTTGTCCACCTTCCTGCCTCTTTTGCAAAATCTTGGACGGATGACAAAAATGCTGCTTCTGATTGAAAAATCTTCAGAGGTGGGCGGCTCCTCAGAGCCACTTAACAATCTGTTCCCGAGTTGAACACGTCGCATTGTCAACAGGTTGCCTTTGTATTCACCTTCAGTGCCTCTCGCTGCAGCTTCGGCTCTGTTCTGATTCGGTTCTGAGCGCAGTGTGTTTGTTTCCAGAGACTAAGCACTTCCTGTGGGCAAGGCTGAGTGCTAGGCTGTGAGGGGACACAAAGTGAGTTTCAGGTGTGCCCAACCAATGACCACAGACCGAGGTCACAGGACAGGGAGCCATGACGTGCTCAAAGGACAGGTCACAACCAGCTGAGGGGATCCGAGAGGGCTTCTTGGAGGAGGTGGCATGTGAGATAGGCTTCACCACAGAGGTGCGGTTTCTAGGCTGAGAGGATGCAGCTAGGTAGTTGGGGATAGGGTGGCTGGAGTGTGTGTTTGGGGGGGGCTAGTGGGGAGACAGAGCCCCAGGTGTGCTGAGAGCCAGGCTGAGGCCCGATGTTGATTTGGGAAGAGTGGGCCCTGTGCTCTGTAACAGCTCCTATGTGGCCCATGAAAAATCACCCTGGACTGATCTGCTTGTGGTGGCCTTGCGGGGAGGGGGGAGGGACAACACAGACGGAGGAAAGGGAGAGAGGGGAAGGGGCCAATGAGCTGTTTGGTGTAGAATCTTGGTGCTTCCTTTATAGTCTGTAGACTAGAGTGTAAGAGCTCAGACTTGGAGAGAAACAGAGCAGGGTTTAAATTACACCAAGCCCCGGGGGTTGTGATTAGGGGGGAACACCAGCCAGGGTAGGGTCTGCATGCCAGTGTCCATGTCCCACTTACATCCCCTCCCCCAGGTTAAGGTGCCCAGCTTCCAGAATATTCCTGCAAGGGGCTGTGAATGGGGGTGCAGAACCGGACCCTGCCCTGCCCTCCCACCTCCCTCCTTCACACGCGGCAGAACTGAGCCCTCAACTCCAAGGGGATGTGCCCTCTCCTGGGCAGCTGGGCCCCAGGTGTGGCTGCAGGAGCCTGGCAGCCCAGAACAAGGACAGCCAGTGGTCAGGGCCCAGCAGGCCAGATCTCCCTTGCTGATCACATCGCAGGCCTGTCTGGAGGACAGCGGTGGGGGAGGGAGGAGGTGCAGAGGCCTGGGGCTTTCCTAGCCAAATCCCAGTGGGGAGTGGAATTTTTTTTAACTGTAACTGAGTATCGCCTGTCCCCATCCTGCTGTGGTCCCCTCTGACCCCTACTGCTGCTCAGCCCATTTGCATCTATTACCAGTTTCCTATTTTCTCTCTGCGGTCATGGCCCTGCTCATTGTCATCCCTATTGATCTCCCCTCTCTGTTTCAAATGTCAAGGTCATTTTTAATTCTGAGCCAGTTGTTAGCTGTCCTGTCTGGGCGCTCAGAGGGGATAGAGAACCATCTCCAACGATTGGTAACTGGAGAGCTGGAACGTGGGCGTCCTGACTTTTCTGTGCTCTTACTGTTGTGTTACTGTGTGGATGGGTCAGGGGGTCGATGCAGAGGATATTCTAGGCCTAATAGATCAGCTAAATCCCAGTGTTCCAGTGGTCCTCACTTGAAAAGATTAGCAGGTGCTTAGAAGGGATATTATGGGGTGCTGGGGTCAGATCTGTGGCTTACTGAACTCTGGGCCCAGGCATAGTGAATGTCCGGGAACACCCACGCTGGGGGACCTGGCGACAAGGCTCCCCACAGAGGTTCCCCAGAGTCCTCGGGGAGGAGCAGGTGAGGATGCTTAGGCCTCTGCCAGGGGTGGGGTCCTCCAATGGCCCCGGCAAGCAGAACCTGTTGGGAAGGGGCCTCTGGAAGGAATGGTCCTATGTGATTAGAATTACAGATTCCGAAAGGATAAATAAATCTATGGATAAAGGGGGATCTGTTTAGACTCCCCGAAGCCTTTGAAATGGGGTAGGAAGCATGTCTGTTCTGATGCATAAATGTTCACGATATGAGGTTGGATTACCCCAAAAAACTACATGCAGGGTATAATGTTGTTTTTGTAAATCTTTAAATATATACGAATCTATACATTTGTAGGCTGTACATACAATAGAAAAAGTCATCTCGAGGGGGACACAGCAAACCTGTCAGCGAAGACTCTGCCTTTTCACTCTGTATACTTTAGGTACTTTGTAACCTTTGAAAAACAGTCAGTGCACACCTGTTGCTCTGTTAATGACAACAACAAAAATAAAATCACATTTTTTAAAACTTCTGGATAAGAACATGAAAAAAATTGGAGTCACCCTAAGGCTGGAAGGATGGACCCTTTCCATGATGGATAAAAACTGGCCTGGAGACTGACAGCCAAGAGTAGGGTGACTCAGGTCCTTGCCTTCTCTGGGAAGGTGCAGGGAGAAGTACGGCAGCCACTGGGGCCTCCAAGCAAAGACCTGGGCTTGGAGGGACTGGGCGAGAGTGGCCGGCAGTCAGCTGGCTGCACCTGGGTACATACCAGGGCAGTGGACCAAGTTGGTTTCATAGGATGGTGACTTGAAATTCTCAGTTCTGATCCAGGATGGGAAACAAATCATTGAGGATTCCCCCAAAAGGCTTCCGTCTACGGTTCCCTGGGAACTGAAGGTATGACCAGGGCCTGGGCCAGGTGCGGAGCATAGGCTGACGGATGGAGAACCAAATGGGGTTTCGGGAGGCTCCGCCAGGGAGTGGAAGGGATGGCTGGGGAATTCATCGGGCATGTGGGCTCAAGCTGTGCCCGGCTCTGTGATCTGAGGCCGTGAGCAGGTGACAGGGTGGAGAGGTGAGGAGGGACAGGTAGTAATCCCTCTGCCTATTGATTGGCAACAGCATCCACCTCCCCCATCCACCACTCCCCCCACCAGCCCAGCCCCCACCCGTACACTCTCTAGGCCAGTGGTCCTCACCCTTCTGGCCCTTTAAAACAGTCCCTCATGCTGTGACCCCCAACCATAAAATTATTTTCGTTGCTACTTCATCACTGTGATGTTGCTACTGTTATGAATCGTAATGTAAATATCTGATGTGCAGGATGGTCTTAGGCGACCCCTGTGAAAGGGTCGTTTGACCGCCCAAGGGGTCTCGACCCACAGGTTGAGAACCGCTGCACTAGGAGCTTGCTTTCCCCTCTGAGGCTGCCCCTGTTGGATATGACGTGAGGAAGGGTATGTATAATTATTTGGCCCTGCCCTGGAATAAGGTAGGAAGATAAATAAAAGGACAGTAGCATGGAAGCAAGCGCAGAGCTGGCCCCTCTGTGGACCTGTCCACTGCTGATCAGTTACTTCGACACAAACATCTTTGAGCTGCAGGTTTTCCATCAAGGATAAGAAGAGAATCTACATCTTACCTGAATCAAATGAAATACGTTAGGAAAACAGCCAGCACTTTGGCACATAGTAGGTGTTCAGGAGGTTTGAGTTCCTTTTCTTTCAATGGGGTCATGACAGGACTGCATGAGGGTGATTCAGGGACGGTGTGTGATGACCCCCGTGAAGGCCCCTGTGCACTGTGAGAGCGCACAGATGTTGCCTGTCGTTTTCCTCACTCTTCAGGCGTCTTGGAGCCTCCATTCCCGCCTCTGTAAAGCCAGGGTTTGGCTGATTGATCTGAGTCCCCCAGCCCTGGCCATCTGATCTCGGGCCTTCAATCTTGATGTACTTCCTGAGCCTCTCACTGGGGATTCAGCAGGTCCTCCAAGCCCCAAGCCCTCTCCCTCCCTGCCCTCTGGTCTCTTTGGGCCCAGAGCCAGCAGTGGCTTCTCCTCTGGGTTCTGGGCCTGCTGGCAGGACTGGCTCTACCCCCTGGCCTAGAGACATGGGAGGGTCCAGACCACAGCTGGCAGCTGGCAGCACTGCACCAGTTCCTAATGGTTTTATTACCAACAACAATGTGGTGCTTGCTGCCATCCTCTTCACAGGCTGGTGGCCTGAGGGCCTGCCTGGTACTTGAAGCTCCCCTGGAAAGCCCAATGGGGCTGGGCAGTTGCCTCTGTGTTTTCTTCTGTCAACACCCTCCACACAGCCTGGACTCGAGAGAGCTGGGGTTCATCATGGGGAGATGCAAGGGCCCCGAGTTGGCAGGCCTGGCAGCTTTCAGGTTTCTCTTGGGAGGTCCCTTGCTTCAAACCCACAAATAAAGTTCATCTTTTTACTAAAGACCTACTATGTGCCAGGCACTGGCTACAAAGATGAAAGGGACTAGCTGGTCTTCAGGGAGCCCACAGCAGAGGCAAGAGTCTGGAGAGGGCAACCATTACATCATCGGTGGGTGGAGAGATCCAGCAGCATGTGAGGGGAAGGTGGGGGGGAGGGGGGGAGCCTAAGAGGGACATCTCATTCAGGGCAAAGGGAGATCCGGAAAGGCTTTCTAAAGGAGGTGACGCTTGAGTGGAGTCTTGAAGGGTGGGGAGCAGTTAGCCAGGTGGACAAGGGCATTTTCTGACCTAATATGGCCGGAGTGATGGCATTTGAGGAATGATGGGATGTGAGGCTGGAGGACTGGGCCAGAGCTGGACCATGGAAGGCTGGGATGTTACCCATTGATAGGTGCTGGGCTTGGAGAAACATGCTCGAATTTATATCTTAGAAAGGTCATCCTGGGGCATCAAGGAAGAGAAGGTGGACAGCTAAAGATGGGGCCAGGGAGCCCAGGCAGAAGGCCGGTGCAGGAAGTCCAGGGAAAAACAGTGTGGGCATGGAGGAGGGGAGCTGTGCGAGGCAGACAGGAAGCAGAGCTGTAGGAACAGCTGGGGGGTCGGGGTACAGTGGGTCAGGGGGAGTTGGGTGTGGACTTGAAGGCAGTGAGGGTTTGCCCATGGAGCCTGGTTTGTGGCTCATCAGCTGTGTGGGTAGAGATGCCATCCACGGTGAGGACATAAGTTGGGGAAAGTGTCGAGAACCTGGGAGTGCTTCACGTGGGAGGAGGGAGTGGGGTGGAGACGTGAGGGCAGGAAGGTTTGCCCGTGGAGCCTGGGTTTGGCCAGGCTGGCAGAAGGAGGGAGCCTGTCTCCAGGCCTGGAGCTGGAGGCTAGGGAGGGGCAGGGTGCAGTGTGATGGCTTAGAAAGACAGGCACATTTTGTTCCATAACGGGAAGCAACCCGTGGAGATTTCTGAGCAGGGAAGTGACTTAAGCAGACGTTTGTTCCATGGGCATGAGAGGTGCTGATGATTTGGGGCCCTGAGCTGGGGCCTCTCAGGGACTCCCCGCAACGAGAAGCAAGGCCTAGACCCTCAGCTGCACGACCTGGAGTACGTCCTGTCACCCTCAGAGGATGGTATGTGAACTACCACACGGACGTCCACCTTCCATTGGTAGGCAGGTCTACTGAGACAAGTGGGGATAAGCTGAGGGCAGCAGTTTGGGTAAGCAAACAGAAAAGAAATAAACAAGACTGTTTCTCTAAAATAGAAATGAGTCTTTTGAGTGTCGCTGGAAAGGCAGTTTCGAAAGAATTTCTAGAAAAAATGGCTTGAGCCAGGTCAGCATCACTGGATCAAGAGGTAGCATGGCCCCTCAGCCCTGTCCCCTCCTCACTGTATCCTTGGGCAGATCATTAAGTCTCTCGTAGCCTCAGTTTTGCCATCTGCAAAGTGGAGATAACCTCACAGGCTGGTGTTTTCGCTTGTTTGCTTGTTTCAAACACTGCCTCTTGTACTAACCCTGGATATTTTATGTCGCTCGTTTAAAAGAATCCTTACGCAGTTGGCCTCACTGGTGTTTGAGGATTACAGTTCAGCCATGCGTGCTCCCAGTCTGGCACCGAGGAGCCGCACACCCACACACCCACACACCCCTTCTTTCTCTCACTGAGCTGCTTCCTGCTGGGCCTTCCGGGAGGCCTGGCCGGCCTGGCCCCTGGTCAGTGAGCTCCTCCTTCCTGGGAAGGTCCATTTGTCATGTTCCATTGACTCTTGTTCCCAAACCTGGATAACCCCATGTATTTGAATAGCATCTGCTAAGCTAAATGGGAATTAGTGGCGAGGTGGGGCTGGGGGTGGGGGGGTCATTTGCTTTTTTTAATAAAGGGGTTGGTGTGTGCAGAGCTGCCGCTCTATGGTTGTGTGGGGAGCAGAGGGAGAGGCTCTGAACCCTGTAGGCCTGGGTGGACCACAGCTGGTACCGTGCCCCATAGCTGGTTCAGTGTGCTGGAGAAAGGGGTACAGGGCCCTAGAGGGGACTCGGAAATGAGATTGAGGTCACCTCGGTCTGGGCAGCGAAGCCAGCTTCCTCTGTGAGTGGGCACATGTGGTGGTTATTGGGTTGTAGGGTGGCCCTGCCACATGGAGCCACACCCCTGGGGAGCCCTTTGAAGTTTCTCTGCCTTCCAGAGGAGGCCTGGGGAAGCGGGCGTCTCCGCAGGGTGCTCGTGGTGGTGCTCTTGGCAAGAAGGCCAGGGCCCGAGCCAGGCCGTCTCTGGCTGGGTGTGGGGTGGTGGGGACCGCTGTCGATTTGAGTGTGGAGACCGTTTCTCTGGTTTGCACACACCTGTGCACATACCCATCCCAGGGCCAGCCCTCTGAAAGTTGGGCATATGTGGACTGAGGGCATGGGGGTACAATCAGATGACATGTACAGCTTAATTAGCCTGGCATACCCTAATGGTCTACATAATTGTGTTGCGTGGTAATTAAGTGTAAATGGTGAGCCGCTCACATAAATGTTTTTGTAATTGGTATTAATTTTGCAAAAGCAAACTAACTTTATGTGGTTCTTCTCTTCTTGCTCTGTCTGGTAGCTTCCTAGCTCAGGCAATTCCTAGTCTTGGAGGAATTCTATTGCAAATGTTTGTTTATAGGGCAACGTTTTGTATTTTCTCTCAGAACAATGTTATGAATGGTTCTGAGGTTCCCAAGCTGGTTTCCAAATGCCTCTTTGGCCCATGCTGTAGGTGGAATGTGCGGCGCATGTGCGAGGAGGCCCTGCCTGGAATCCTCCCCTGGAGCCCGGAGCCTGAGCAGGAAAGGAGGAGAGGAGTGTGTGTGTGTGTGTGTGTGTGTGCATGCATGTGCGTGCCTCTATCTGTCTGTGTGTGTTTGTATGTGCATCTGTGTCTGTGGCTCTGAGAGCCCCTGCAGCCGTAATGGCAGGTTAAGGGCTCTGCTGAAGAGGTTACCCATCCTGGTGGCTAGGGGCCTAGGGCTGGGGAGGCAGAGGAGGCTCTGGGCATTAGCTAAGAGCGGGGACTCTGGGTCAGGCCACAGCAGCTATTCCCAGGAGCAAGCAAGCGCCACTCCTGGGTGTGGCCTTAGCCGGAGTCTAGGTTTCCTGAGGACACTTTACTGGCCTTCTGCCCTGATTAATCACAGATACTTTAAAAAACCGATGCGTAGAGGTGCCGGGCATTGTGCCAAGGACTCAGCTCGGATAGACTTCTGAGGGGTGTAAGCTGGGGGACAGTGACTGGCCTGGAAGGAGGGGGCCATCTGGGCGAAGTGGGGGGCAAGGTCTGAGCAGTCTGCTGAGGCCATTGGAAGAGTAGTGTAGGACCAGACCAGAGTTTAGATTTTACTGTGTTTGAACATCTTTGGCATCATAATTCCCTCCCTTTTTTAAAAAACAACAGTTTTATGGAAATGTAATTTACGTGCCATACAATTCACTCACTTAAAGTGTGCGATTTGATGGTTTTTAGCGCCGCCACAGAGCGGTGTGACTATCAGCACAGTCCGTTGGAATCCTGGGTTCTGACTGAGGGAGCTGTGTGCAGGGAATCTAGCTGAAAGGTTTGGGCGTAGGTAGAGACTCCAAGCTCTGTGCGCAAAGGGCCTGGAGGGAGCGGCGGAATAGCGGCTCATGGTCAGGTGTCTGATGGAGGATGGGGGCTGAGAGGTATGTGGGTCCTTAGTTCTCGCTGGAGTTTGAGGCTTTGGCAGCTGAGGGGAGGGCAATGCTGCTTCCACATAGAGAGAAGTCGGATGAGACTTGAGGCATTTGGTTGCAGGAGAGGAGGATTTTAGGTGACTGCAAGTCACCCAGGTGGAGATATCCAGACACTAAAGATGGAGGTGTTGCAGAAGGAGGTCTGCATTAATTTCAGCCTACACAGCTCAGCAGAGGAGAATTTAGGGTATAGCTGAAGGCGGAGTGTGACCCGTGAGGGGCGCCCACTATGAAGTTGTGGGAGCAAGACTGAAGCCAGCCCAAAAGACAGAGCAGAGGAGCCCGACCGGTGGGAGAGAACCAACAGCCTGGAGTCAAGTGGAGTCCCGGCCGGCGGGGGCGGGGGAGGCAGAGACTCCGCTTGCTTGTGATCTTCCAGGAGCCGGGGTCTCTTCACCCGGTGCCAGCTCCGCAGTGGCACTCAATGTGTGATTGCTGAGTGAGTGCTTGAAGCAGGCAGTGATTATTTGGCAAGGATGCTGAATTGAGCTCAAGGACCTTGCGGATGGAAAAAGGCCATTTGAAGCTGTGGGTGACTGTATCAGTCAGGGTGCATTCAGGAGACGGAAACCACACGGCGATTTGAACAGGAAAAGTTTAATATAAAGGCTTATTAACTATAACAGGCAGTTGGTGTATGAGCGATTAGCTGGTAAGAAGTAAAAGGAATGGCGAAGAATATAGAAGTGGCATATTCGGGAACAGCCACTATCCCCAGGGTTGCCATGGAGTGCCCAAGGAAGAGGCCCCCCGCCCCCCGGCCTGAGATCCTGACCTTAATGGAGAGGACATGGCCATGGCTGCCTGGATGACAGGGAAGGCACTGCACTGCCATGTTGGCAGAACTTACTGGAAACCTGTCCTCTGGAACTCACTGGAAATCCATCCTTTTGAGTCCCAAGGAAAGCTGTTCATGAGGAAGTATGTCACTGGAGCACACTGCTACTAAACTACCCAAGGAGGGTGTTGAGTGACATGCTGGCTGCTGCTGTCACACTGCAAGAGCCAGGTGCTGGAGAAGCGCCCTCACTGCTGGAGCTGGGCACTGGGAGTTGTGTGGTGCAGGAACCTGCTGCTGGAGAAGGTGTAACAGGACAGGCCTGGGCACTGGGAAAGCCACTGAGGCAGCAGAATCTGGCTCCTGGAGAGATTGTATACAGTGAGGGACCCCTCCCAAGAGAAGACACTGGGTCTGGATAAAGTTCCCTCTCCTGCCAGTTTCATGTGCCAGCTGGCAGAGGAGAAATCTACGCAGGGCTTGTCTGTGTTCACAGAGCAGGCAATGAAGGGTGAATAAATGATCTGGTACAGCCTCCTGCTTTGGTACACAGCTTCCACTGCACCATCTTACACACATGTGAGCTCCCCTATAACTACAAAAACAGCTATATTTCTGCCTGTCAAGACACAGCTATTCTTATTGAAGGACACTTTAACTTCCTTTTCCCTAAATGAGGAGTCTCACCCATCATTCTGTCTACACGAATAACTTCTCAAATTCAGCCACAGCCCCACCAAATGTTCTACCTGGACTCAATTATAGACTTAGCTTCCAGCAACATATATAAAATAATGGGAAGAAGGAGGACAAAGAAAACAGTTGCCATGTACAAATAAACACGCACATATATATCACGTAAATAGAAAATATGCAAAACTACCACACGTCTCATTTCTGTTTTTGTTCACAAGGTCACATTCAGTATCGGGCTTCCCTCTCCCATGGCCCTTCCCGTTTTCCTCTGTGCTCAGCCAGGACCTCGACCGGTCAGGCTTCTTTCACCTGGTGGAGCGACCCAAACCTTGATTCTCAAGGGATCTGAACCTTCAGTTGTCTCCCCTCCTTTTTTTTTTTATTTTTTATTCTGTATTTTTCCATTTCCCAATGTTACTTTGGGGCATGGAAGTTCTAAGAGGGAGCTGAGAGAGTCCCCTGGTTCCAGACAGTCTTCCCTGCCTCTGGTGTGTACAGCAACCCAGTTCTCCTTGGGGGCCAGTGGAGTAACTGCTGTTTTTTGTCTGTTGGTTCAGTGGCATAAAGGGTCCAGAAAAGCCAAGAGGATGACTTACCTTCCAGTAGAACCATAGTGGTGTCCCCTTTGGGGATGACAACATTCAGTGTCCCTAGGGGGTTCAGAGATATAGGATGGGGTGGGGACCAGAAGCCGAGATCAAGGGGAGTGTAAGTAAAGAGGCTCGGCAGCTGGCGGGGATGGACCATTCTTTAAAGATGCTGGAAAAGCAGAGAAACGCACCGGTGTAGACCATGGGCTGCCTCCAGGGGAGGATGGAATCAGACCCATGCTCGTGGCTGCCTCAGCAGACCCCCAGACAGCAGGCCCCACCAGGGTCCGTGCATATGGCTGATTCTCACGTGGGTTGCCAGCCTGGCCACCCCGTGCCCCTGATTCCCAGGGCGTGGGAAGCCCATCCGACTGCCACAGCGCACACCGCAGGGCTTCTCCTGACCAGCCACCCTCAGAAACAAAACACATGCTCCTCTGTGCAAGGCTGTATTACTCATGTTAGCTCCTAAGAACAGCGTCACCTCCTTACCAGCATCTATTTTGGATTTAAACCTTTTCCTTTCCTCTCCGCTTGTGGGGCTGTGTCATGGTAACCTTTAGTGCGAGCGGAAGAGTCTGATTCAGCTCATCTCTGCCAGTGTGGCCAGCATCGCGGCAGCAGATTTGGTGTGACCAAAAATACTCACGCTGGCGGTGCCCTGGCCTCGAGGGGGGTGGAAGAACTGCACGTCATCCTACTGTGACTCCTGAGCCAGACAGATGGGCTTTGAAGTGGGGAGAGGATGGCAGGATTGTTGGTTGGCTTTGGTGTATGGGCAGCTGGTGGTTTGGGTGGAAGGGATGTTTCTGAAAGTCAAGGTAATGGTATGATGATGAGCATCTCACTCATGTTGAGAGAGAATGAGCTGTCGGAAGGTGTCTCTGAGACCTCTTCTCCTTATTCAGCCCCCGTCTTGTAGCTGAGAGCCTGTGGTGGATAGATATCTCTGTCTAGAAGCCCTGATGTGTCCCCTCTACTTTCTGCTGGCCCCCAGCTCACCAGGCCCTGGCAGATGATTGGGTGACATGGGCACCAGATACTCTCCTGCCTCTGTCACCCACAGGACTCATTTGTAACTCCTCCCAAGCTCAATAGGAAATTCTGCCAGGAGGCTGTTATATGTGGGCTGGTGTCACATCAAGGGCACAGATATGATCTGGGGTCTGTGCTTAGCATGCTGACCCATGGCTGAGTGCTGACACACGTGTAAAGATTCCAGCATTAAACAGACCTGGATTCCTCATCCTGCCCTGGGACTTCCCTACCTGGGCTACCATGGAGAGATTTATTAAATCTCTTTAAGCCTCATTGTCTCCCATGAAGTAACAATAGAATCTACTTCACAGGATTGTTAGGATGAAATAGGACAACGCATGTCCCTTAGCACAGGGCCTGGCACCTGGCTCAGTAAATGAGCAAATGAGTAAATGAATGGATGATTCCTACCTTGGGCTGGGCGCTGATTATAAGGTTGTGTGTCTATCACCGCCCATCTCTTGCTCCCATGGCACTCACAACCAGGAAAGGGAGATGAACTGAAAATTTTGTTTCCTGACCAATCCATGCCCAAAGTTAATATGGCTGCGACAGTCACATGCTAGTTGTAAGAGATCATGATGGAGGGTAAAGGTGGGCTCTGGGTGGGACAGATCTGGCGTTGTATCTGGCTCCATCACTTACTAACTTGATGACCTCTCTATGCCTCATGTTTTCACATCTGGACAACAGGGATAAAAATAGTACCCGCTTCAGAGGCTTGGCATGAGCATGAACGAGATGTTGAGATAGTAATGCTCTTCACAGGACCTGGCATGTCTGGGGAGGGTGATAAAGACACGCCTGGTTGAGCAGCGTGCACTAGTGGCTGGCGCTCCAGTGATTTTAAGAAAGGGAAAGCTGTGGGCTGGTTAGTCAGGAACTACTAATTGTTCAAATTTACGGAGTCTGTTTTTTGTGTCAGGCTCTCTTGTAAGCATTTTTAATGCATTTCATTTTAATTCTCACAACAGTCCTATGAAGTGGCTCTTCTTATATCCCCCATTTTACAGCAGAGAAAACTGAGGCACAGTTTTGCCTCCAGTCACACAGATGATAAGTAATCACACAACAGCCAGGACTTGAACCCACATAGTGGGCCTCGAGAGGAGGATTTATGGAGGTTGAGATTAGCATATGAGTCAGGACTGTCAGCCGCAAGGCACAGACTCACTCACGTTGTGAGAAGTTGACAGATGCCCTGCCTCCAGGTACAGCTAGATCTAGGGACTTGGCAATGACTTGAGTTTTCCATCCCTCTATCCTCATCCCTTTGTTCTCAGGTGAGCCAGCAGCTCCTGACTCACATCCTACCATATTAGCATCTTTCCATTGGGCCAGAGCCTCCCTGGCAGGCCTCTGATTGGCTCTACCTGGTCACAAGCTCACTCTGACAGAAGTGGGGGTGGGGTCAGCACAACCAACCAACACCCCCATGGGAAGGAGGGGAAGGTAACTAGATAGGCTTAAACAAGCGAAGTCCACTGTGAGAAAGTAGACTTCGGATAAAGGGAAGAAGGAGGACCTGCTAAGAGATGGTCAGTATTTTTTAGCAGTTCAGATAGTGGACTTGAGGTGGAGTGGAAAGGGCTCTTATGGTGATAACATTAGGACTGCTTTTGATGGAGCAAGGATTCAAGTTTGTGGGCAAAGACAGTTTTGTTTCTGGAAGAAGGTGATTCTCCGCAAGCCCTTGTTAAGGTAAGACTGCGGTGACAATCTAGTTATTGCTGGTTGGAGTATGCTTGGAGTTGAGACTCGGGGTGATCAGCTTGGGGGTGCTGAAGGGGTTGGGTTGATGAGGAAGGTGGGAATATGTAGGGGTAGTGTAGCAGAAGCTGATATCGCAGGGGCTGTCTGGAGGCTCCAGGAGATGGCTGAATTGTGGGCTTTCGTTCTGAGATGGGCTAATAAGGGAGCCACGGTCATGGTTAGGGATGTAGGCAGCAATGGCGTGCACAGGTGCAGTTTGGGAGGGATGTGAGGGAGGTACATCACGCTGTGCAGGGGCTGGACTGAGTGGAAATGACGTATCGCAAGAATTAAATATTTCGTGAGGGGGGAAGGAGGTACAACTTTTATAGCTGGTGACGGAACTCTGTGTGGGTGTGAGGAGCTGACAATGGTTATTCAGTGGGATGTGATGGTTTCATAGAGCAACAGAGATGGCAGGGCCTGAGCTGCGCTCTCACAGAGGATAGAGGCCACGCCCAGACAATGACTGCAGTTGGGTGTAAGCCCTCGTTCCCGTCCCCATCCTCTCTTTTTAAAAATTATTTTTATTTCCTCATGGTAGTACATGCGTATAATTTGAGAAGTCAAATAGTACTAACACCTCTTCACCAAATGCAGTTGTTCATTGCCTACTCCCACTCTCTCATTCTCTTCTGAGGCAACTCCTCTTAACTATTTCTCTGAGCAGTTTTACACTTACATTTCTGAGTAATTTTTGTATATCTTCTGACTCTTCCGTTTTAGATACTTTTCATGCATTTCCTATTTAGTAAATAAGAATGTAGTTCTCTTACATGGTCACCCTTTCCGGTCTCCAGCCATCCTCCTACATAGTTCTCATAGGCATACTCTTCACAGGGACCTAGCAGTGTTCTTTGAAAAATGTTTTATGCATATATTAATATATAGGTAAGCATGTTGTGGGCAGGAGACTAGCCCCCCAAAGACAGCCACAGCCTAATTCCCTGAACCTGTGGATATGTTACCTTATATGGCAAAAGGTACTTTGATTAAATTAAGGATCTTAAAATGGAAGATTATCCTGGATTATCTCGGTGGATCCAGTGTAATCACAGGGAGCCTTAGGTGTGAAAGACTGGGGCAGGAGAGGCAGAGAAAGAGATGTAAGGGAACAGGGTCAGAGTGACGCAGAGAAGAAAGGCTGGCCATTGTGGCTATGAGGGTGGAAGGTGGCCACGAGCCAAGGAGTGTGAGTAGCCAGTGGAAGCTGAAAGCATCAAGAAAATGGATTTCCTGCCCTGACCGGTTTGGCTCAGTGGATAGAGCGTCGGCCTGCGGACTCTAGGGTCCCAGGTTCGATTCTGGTCAAGGGCATGTACCTTGGCTGCGGGCACATCCCCAGTGGGGGGCGTGAGGGAGGCAGCTGATCGATGTTTCTCTCTCATTGATGTTTCTGACTCTCTATCCCTCTCCCTTCCTCTCTGTAAAAAATCAATAAAAAAATATATTTGGAAAAAAAAAGAAAATGGATTTCCCCAGCATCTCCAGTGATGAGAAATATTTTGGACTTCGGACTTCCAGAACTGCAAGATAACACATTTGTGTTGTTTTAAGCCATTAATTCTGTGCTAATCTGTAACAGCAGCAAATAGGAAATTAATATCCTATGTAGTATCACCCACATACGTGTGAATATGCGTATTTGTTAAGTCAACTAATGCAAGTCTTATTTGCATTCAATCAACTAATGTAACAGCTGAGCCTGATAATGTACTACAATAGTTAACTTCCTTTTTGTTTTCTCCAGTAATTCCCTTGTGTTTTCCTTTGCCTTATTTCCTTTGTACTTCTTGCTAATTCCTGCTACACCTTCTGATAACTGTCATCATGGCTTTCCACAAGGCAGTCATGTCAGTTCCATTATTTTTGTTGCCCATTCTCTTGTTCTCTGCATGTTGTCACTGCTGTTCTGTGACTTCCTTTTGTGGTCATCCTTACCATTCCCTTTGCCCTCCTTCTGGCTGGAGTTCCTGTTTTCTGGATCTCATGTCTTCCTCTTGCTTGGTTTGCTTCCTCATCTGGAGCACATCATCCAGGACAGCTAGCTGTCAGTATCCAAATCCATCCAGTCCCTGGGTCCAGGTAGCCGAGTATGGACAGTGAGTGACACCTGTCGGGTTGAAAAGAGGTTCATTGGGAAGGTCCACAGTGCTAATAGCACTGACCGAGCCTGAGCCCTAAGTCATTGCTGCTTAGACCTTAGGCCTTCCATGGCCTCGGGCCTCTTTCATCTTAGTCCCTTCTCTTAGAGGACATCTCCCCATGCTCCCTGAGAAAGGAGTGTCTTAAATGATCATTAGGCTGGGTAAAGAGTTCTAATTAGAGAATTATTTTCAGAATTTCAAGGGTATTTCTAACCTGTCCAGGGCTTATTTTTCTTTTTAATCTACTCCGTCTGTTGAGTTTTGTATTTCTAGTAGCACAATTTTTTTTTAATTTCTAAGAGTACTTTTATGTTCTCTGAATGTTCTTTTTTAATAGGATCACATTCTTTTTTCATGAACGTAGTATCATCTCTGTGCACAAAGTGTGTTGTGTTTTGTTTGTTTTAGTTTTGGTTTTATCGGTCCTGGGCTCTATCTTCCAAGTCAGAGGCTGCCCTTACATGTCTAGAGCAACCACTGGTGGTCCATGAGGTCCGAAAGGCTGGCGACCACTGGTCTAGAGGTCCTTGGTTGTCCCTCCAAAGTTAAGGACAAGGGACTAAAAAGCTGATTGGAAGACATGAGCGTGATGTTGGGGCTTGTTGACTTGCAGGTCCACTGGTTGTCCTACACAAGCCAGTTGGACACCACTTGGGTTCTGGTGGCAGTATTTGCATCCTTAGGTCTTCCCGCTTGGGAAGGGTTTTGCTGTCAGTGTTCTAGGACCCCAGTGGGGGAGTAGCTGGTAGGACACAGCATCCCACTTATAACCTTCATCTCCTTGGTTTTGGCGTATTACCTTTACTCTCAACTGGCTAGTTGACATTTTGTGCAAAGACCCTCTGTTTTGTGCTCTATGGGGAATAACGCTTCAGAAGTCTGGGGGAGGTGGGTGTAGGGGTTCTACTTCTTTTACTCCCTCTTCTCTGTTTTCACACACACATCCTCTTCATCCCTGGTCCCAGAGGTCCTGGTGCTGTCACGGCAGGTGTCTGTTACAGACTCTGTTATAAGTCAGCTTGCATGTGCTGCCTGAAACTTGGCCGCTGCAAGTCTGCTTTCCAGATTCTGGAATTTCGTTGCTGGTGTTTCCCCACTGTTCAGCCCACGCCGTGACTTCACATCTTATTTAAAAACCCTTTTCCACCCTAACTGGTTTGGCTCAGTGGATAGAGCGTCGGCCTGCGAACTGAAGGGTCCCGGGTTCGATTCCGGTCAGGGGCATGTACCTTGGTTGTGGGCACATCCCCAGTAGGAGGTGTGCAGGAGGCAGCGGATCGGTGTTTCTCTCTCATGGATGTTTCTAACTCTCTATCTCTCTCCGTTCCTCTCTGTAAAAAATCAATAAAAAACAAACAAACCCTTTTCCACTAAGTTGGATTTAGAAGGTCGCGAAATCGGTTACGTGTAGTCAAAATCCTCCTTCTTTTTCCACAACAGTTTTATGATTGAACTAGTGATGAGGGTGACTCTGTCCGTTGTGATCCCAAGATATTTTCATGATGGGATTCCTTAAAAAATTGCTTTTATGTTGTTGTTATAAGCATTATTCATGGCCACTCTGCACATTAGAAGTATAAGGAAGGAAATGAAAGCTGCCTCTCATGGTGGTAGGGTCTTGGCAAGGATTTTTCTTTGGTGGCGTTTTTTGTGGTGCAGCCTTGGGCGTGGGTGTGGAGGAGGCCTCAGCGCCCGGAGCAGCAGGGCCGTGCCTGGCAAATAGCTGTCACAGCAGACACATGCCACTGTGTTGGGACTGTGGGACCAGGAACAGATCCCTCTCGTTGGCAGGGGTACTTGAGAGAAAAGGGGGAGCTCCTAAGGCCAGGCGGGAAGCACCGCGCGTCCAGGCCTGGACCGTGGCCACCACAGCAGGCCCTGGCCACGTGCTGGATGGTTTTAGATGGTGCTGGGTGCTTATGCAGGGCACTGACTGACAGGTCTGTTCCATTGAGTAACAAGAGGAACCTAAAGATCGACCCACGTCAGCTGCCTTTGCTGTGAGGACAGTGTATGCAGCTCGGATGGGGGCCGAGGAATGTGGAGAGCAGAGAGGAGGGAAGAATATTTCTTTCCATTCCAGTGTCCACCGTGGTCGGGGCCAACACCCTGCCATGCTCTGCTTTGCCCTCCGTCTTCCTCTCCTCACCGGCAGCCAGAGGTTCGCAGCAGGTGCTGTTCTCACAGAAGCCCTTCGGATGCTTCTAGGCCTCAGGGCAGCATTATTTTGCCTCTTACCATCCTGGGGCTCTTGGGGCTCAGCTTGGCAGGGCTGGAGTAGATGCCTGTAGATCTAGTCCAGCTGTCCAAGCTTATGGATGAGGTAGGTGACAGGCCAGAGAAACTGAGTCAGGACTAGCACACACGTCTGCTGACTCCAGGTTCATTGTTCTTTCTCACCAGACTCTGCCTCTCTCAGCATCCACACCCTTTGGAAGGTTTTGATGTGGGGTGATGGGGGCTGTTTATGCTAATCAGCGGAGTGGGTGTGAGTGGGACTCGCTGGCCTACCGGGGATGGAAGTCTCATAGAGTTCTGGGCTGGACCAGTTCTCCAGCGGGCTCTCAGGAGTCGTTTCGTGGGTGGTGTACGTTGGGGGACAGAGCTGGGTTCCAGCTTCTGCTTTGACACTGAATTTGAACAAGTCCTAACCTTTTTGAGCCTAAATTCAACTGTAAACGAGGGACAGTAATAAGACTAGGAGCTGCTCAAGGGAGGAATGGTGGTCGGTGCTCAGCACAGCGCCCAACTCGTGGAGCTGTTCTCACTGTCGCCACCTACACCCTCCTGGGCCGGGGCAGCAGACTTTCACTCTGCCAGCTCTGGACCAAGCTGGGACGTGTGCGTTACACCTCAGGCTCCCAGGGTTCACCTGTATCTGGGTTTTAACGTACAGGGACCCTCCTGTCCTGGTCCTAAGAAGCTCTCCCCAGCTCCAGCTTCCCCTCCGCACCCTGGGCAGAGCCAGGACTGGGCACCCACCTCCCAGCCAGGTGTTTTTCCCTGGGGAAGGGGCTGTGCCCTGGAGAGACCCAAGCCTGTGCTTTCTCTGCTTCCTCGTTTTCCAGGGAGCCTGGCTGGAGGGGGAGGGAGGACAAGCCCTAGAGGAAGGGGGAGCCCAGTGAAGCAAAGCAGGAACTGGAAGGGGAAGGGAGTGGGTGGGCCCAGATCCAGCCTGCCTCCTCTGTCCTCCTGCCAATCCCTTCCCCGGCCCTGGCTGGCTCTCTGGAGCAGGGGCTTGGCCCACATTGCCTTCTGGTGGGTGGGGAGCAGGCAAACTCTGTCTGAGTGAAGGGGGTTGAAGCCTGCAGCGCTCCCACCCCCAGTGGAGGCCTGCGGCTTTGTTATTTAACTGGCTTGAGGCCCACACCTGAGACAGGGAGGATGAAAATCCCCTAAAATTCAGCTGTGTGGGTTCAGAGGGCCCCCCTCAAGGCCACAGGTTCCTGAAGGCAGACGGGGTGGCAGAGAGAGGGGTCTCACAGCCTCCCTCTGCGTGGCCGTGGTTGTGGGTAGCTTCTCCCCACCCGGTGTCCTGGCCCCAAGCACTGCAAGCCTAGGCCTCAGCCCACAGCCCGAGCCAACCTCAGCTTTCTCTGCAGGCCCGAGCGCTGGTCCTAAAGTAAGGTGACATTCATCTCGCTACATCCTGTGACTGCTGCTCACTTCCTCCACGTGGGGTGGGAGCGGTGTGGGGGTGGCGTGCTGGGAGGACAGATTAGAAGGAAAATGTAGCTGGGCTGGGGACCTCTGGGATTTCCCAGGGGGCGGCTGGGGTGGGAGGGGTGTGGGAAGCGTTCAAAGGAAAGAACAGTCGTGAATGAAGAGAAGGGAGGAGGCGGGAGGCAGCTGGAAGTCCCAGAAGTGACTCCCACTGTGCCACAGCGCTGTGGACACCCGGGGGGCTGGTGCCGCCTCGGAGGCAGGCAGCCGCGCCTGTGCCTCCGTTTCCCCATTCTCTGCAGGGCTGGGCTGCCTGAGCTGCTGGTGAGCCGGGAAGGGGAGTGAGGTGGGAGGAATAGGCCTTGCAGGCCAGCACTTGGGACTGAGGGCCCAGCCTTGAGGAGGGGGTGGGACCAGCAGGGCCTGGGTTGGGGTGCCCTGCCCCACTGACCCCTCTTCTCTTCCCCAACAGGTGGAGCCATCGGAATTCCCAAACCCGCCGGCAGCCTGAGGCAGAGTTACCACGGCCTGTTTCACTCCGCGCCCGGATCTATGTCTAAGTTGTAACCCTCGCTTACAAAGACCACGATAATCCCTTGCCCAAAACCAAGCCGCCCCCAGCCCCGCGCAGCCCCAGCCTGCCTCCCGCCGCCCAGCTGCCCGCCATGCCCTCCAGCGGCCCCGGGGACACCAGCAGCTCCGCCCTGGAGCGGGAGGAGGACCGCAAGGTGAGCAGCTGGCTCTGCTGGGAACCTTCTAGCCCAGGTCGGGGAGGGCCTGCCTCCAGGTCACAGGGGCTCAGCCGTGCTGAGCGCTGGACCGCGCCGCTCAGCCTCCACACGGGGCTAGCTGAGGACCGATAGCTGGCAGAGGCCGGGTCCTGGTGGTAGAGTGGGACTCGGAGCCCAGTGGTCAGGATCCAGGACCCAGCCCTCCCTCCTCTCCCCCTCCCCCATGGTGTGTGAGCGGAGGTTCAAATCCTAGGCCTGTGCCTTGGTTCGGTTTGCCTAGCAGAGTCCCCAGACCTGGATTCCTTTGGGGATTGGCCTTTCACTAGCTGTGTCCTGAGGTGAGTCACTTTACCTGTTTTAGCGGCCTGTTCCCCCATGGTGCCCATAGCTTCCGGAAGGCCAAGGACAAGTTCAGGGGGCCTTGGTAGTTGTGTCACCGTGTGAGGCGCTCCTTCCAGCACAGACAATCAATCAGGCACAGGGCTGCGGTGTGCCGTGTGCTGGAGTGACACCAGTTGTCATGGAGATGGTGATTTCCTGCCCCCCTCCTTGACCCCAGGTTCCTGCGAACAAGTGGCACCTCTGCCCGAGGAGCTAGTGACTTCCTTGTTTTCAGAGTTTCATGAGGGGTGACCTCTTGGCCCTTCTGCCAAACTCCAGGATGGGCCTAAATCAGACAGAGGAGCTCACAGCAAACTGGTGGGAGTCCCTGCTGGGTCCCGACAGGCTGCCTTGGGACCTCACCAAGCTGTGTCACCCACAGGCAACCCTTCCCACCTCCATCAGTGGAGTAGTAAAACCTGCCACCATCCTTCTGGGAAAGCTGTCCCAGCCACTGGACTTCCTGGGGTGCCCTATCTGTCAGGCCGTGGCCCCCACAGTTCCCTCTGCCTGCTCCTCTTTCCCTGCGCAGGGGTGAGGGGTGGTGGTTCTTGGTGGTATCAGGGGATATTCATGGAGCACAGGTGTCTTTCTGGAGTTGGCGTGGACACCTGGCACTGGGTGTGGGCCCTGAGCCCTCGGGGGAGTGGCAGTTCTGCCAGCCCTGTCGGGGCAGCTCTGCTCCCTGCTCCCTGCTCCCCGCCTTCCTGGGCTTGCTCTTGTACAGTGTGTTTCTGTTTTCTGGGTGGTTTCCATCTATTTGGTTCTTTAGGGACAAGTGGGGCAAGGACAGATGGCCCTAGTTTACAGATGAGGAAGCTGAACCCAGCTTAGTGGTGGGTCCAGATGGGAGCCTGCTCTCCCGCCTCCTGGATCAGAGCCTTTCCCACAGAGCCCGCCTATATGGGTCCTGGTATGGACACGCACACGCACACATGCACACGTGCGCACACGCATGCACTGGAGCATGAAGCCCAGACACCTGCTGAGTGCCCTGGAGGAGCGCATACCCAACAAGCTGGAGAGAAAATGCCTGGGCGGCCCACCGGGCCAGGCTCCCAGGGCTACAGGTCATTTCCATCTTGTCCCCACAGAACAAGAACAGGTAGTGCAGGTTATCCAGGTCTCCTGGGCGACTCCCAGCCAGGACTCAGGCAGCAGCAGACCCAGACCCTGCCACCATGGAGTCGGGCCATCTGTGGCCACCTGTGCTCTTGAGTGGCAGCTGTGGCTGTGGGTAATTCCCTGTCCTCCCTGAGCCTGGCTTTGCTTCTCTGTTGGATTAGGTGACCCTGGCCCTCCTCCCCTGGTCCGATGTCCTGACTGGTGCTGACACAGCTTTGTGTCCATGTACTTGGCAGCTGATGGTCAGCTGCCCCCCCCAATGGGTGGGGAAGGTGGGGACAGCTGGGCCAGACTCCTCCTGGTACTGGACCAGGGCAGCAGAGCCGCTGGCCCTTCCGGAGAGAGCAGCAGGTGGGGCGCTCAATTAAGACAGTTCAGAACCGAGAAAGATGCTTCACTGGGTGAAGAGTCAGGAGTCCCAGGTCCCAGCCTGAGTCTCGCTCACTGGAGATGTGACTTCAGGCCATCTGGGTTTGCGCTTGCTCAGCTGTGAAACGGGGATGGTAACTCTAGCTGTGCCTGTTCTGCAGGGTGTTGTGGGAGTCAGATGAGGTCATGGGCATGGAAGTGCCCTGCAGACAGCAAAGTCTGGTCCAATTATGAGGGATTATGATTGCTATTATTATCTACCCATAGTAACTGCTCTGGCTCAAGCAGCAACAAACACATACCCAGCCCCAGATCCCGGTGCAGATAGAGCGAGCTGGTAGACTGGGGCTGGAGCACGCCCACAGCACACATGCCGGCTCACCTGGCACACCTCCCTGGCACTTCTGGGCTGGCTCCCGAAGCTCCAGGAAGTTGCCCAGGGTGGGTGGGTAGAGACACTGACAGCCGCCACAGCAGCCTGTGAAAGCCAGGCCTTGGGCAGAGGGGGAAGATGGGCTTGGAGCCCGAGGAGCCTGGCAGAGTTGCCAGGGGTACCTGGCACAAAGCAACTGCTCGGGAGCCAGAGGGAAGGGGTGTGGCCACCCGCTGGCCCCTTCACCGCCTGGCCCCACGTGCCCTTCCAGCTGCCCTCCAGGCCACGCCTCCATGCACCTTTCACTCCTGTACTTCCTGGAACTGCCAGGCCTTTGTCTATGCTGTTTCCTCGGCCTGCAATGCTCTTTTCCTAATTTTCTCTCCTTTTCTCTGATCAAAACCGTTGCTCTAATCTGCCTTGAATTATAAATTGTTGTGAACCAGTGGTTCTCAGAATGTGGTTCTTATCCATTCCCCCATAGATGGACACTTACATTGTTTCTTGGCTATTGTACTTAATGCTGCAATGAGCTAGGGGTGTAATGTTAGTAAAATAAGGCAGAAAGGGAAAGACAAGACTATATGATTTCATTCAGACGTGGAGTCTTAAAAGAAACTGAACAAACGAAATAAAACAAACACAAACTCAGAGAACAGCTTCGTGGTTACCAGAGGGTAAAAAGTTTGAGGGATGGGCAGAGGGAGAGGGGGGTCAGTTATATGGTGATGTGTAGCAACTAGACTTTTGGGGTGATCACTTTGTAATGTATACAGATGTCGAATTAGAATGTGTATAATATGCAACATATAATATATATCTAGAGGCCCGATGCATGAAATTCGTGCAAGAGTAGGCCTTCCTTCCCCCAGCTGCCGGCACCAGCTTCTCTCTGGCACCCAGGACCCGGGCTTTCCTCCACCCACCGGCAAGCACCCAGGACTGGGCTTCGCTCACAGCCCCGGCTTCGTCCGGAAGGTTTTCCGGAAGGATGTCTGGTATAATTAGCATATTATGCTTTTTATTATTATAGATTTAAAAAATGTGATTCCTAAACCAGCCATACCAGCACCTGGAAAGGTTAGAAATGCAGAAGCTTAGGCCCCACCCCAGACCGGCTGACTCAGAAACTCTGGGGAGAGGGGCCAGCCATCTACATTGTAACCAGCCCTGTAGGGGGTTTGAGAAATACTGGCGTGGATAATAGCCATCCCCACTGCTGCCAGTGGAGGGCAAGGCCCCGGGGCCTAACTGGCACGGAGTAGGTGCTCAGGAAATATTTGCAGCTAAGATAGAGAAGAAAATGAGAGGGGGTAAGACCCCTTCACAGGGGAGCAGTCCCAGAGCCCAGGAGCAGGAGGTGGGATGCAGAGCTGTGGGTGACGGACTGAGGTGGCCGAGCTGTGGCTGTTTGTGCACAGAGAGGTCTGTGTATGTGGTATCTCCCTGGCACCTGCCCAGCATCCCTTCTCCCTGCAGCCTCCCACCCATATGGGGGGCTTCTTGGGGATGCTGAGAGGAGGCACGCTTTGGGGCGTCTGCGCTCCTATGCTCCGACCAGGGTGGGTCAGCGGAGTACATGTGGGCCACAGCAGAGGGAGGGGAGCAGGAGGCCAGGAATCTCTGTCCTGGCTTAGAGAGGATTAGGGAGGTAGAGCACCAGGTCCTGTGTGGAGCGGAGAGAGGGGCAGAGGCAACAGGAAAGAGGACCAAGAGCATGCCAAGCCTGCGGGCTGGAAGGACCGCCTCAGATGCCCGTATTATGAACCAGCGCCTGGCCCGGCATCCCAGGCTCTGGCTGTGTCTCCATCTTTCTGCTTCCCAATCCCTTTTGGCCAAGATGCATTCGGCGCTGATAGTCTGCCAGGTGCTCTTTTAAGCTCTGTACTTGCATCTTCTTGTTTCATTCTTCCAATTGCTCTGTAGATTAGGCACTATTATTTTTATCACTTAATCTGATGAGCAAGAAGGAGCCCCACTTACCATGCAGAAGTGATCCCAAACAAAGGCCCTTGACGTTTCAGGACCGGCGAGCCCCAGCTTCCATCGGCGTGTGGAGCGAGCGTTTGGGGGCCCCTGTGGCTCCTCGCCGTGGGCCTCGTGTGCTCAGCTCTTGTTTCCCCAGCTGTGCTCAGTGCGGCCCAGGAGGAAGGGGTGGAACGCCCCGATGCCACCCCACCTGTCCAGGTCCTGACCCGGTTGAGAGTGTGGGGATCACCAGGGAGGCCGTCGTGCACTGAGCCTGTGCCTCAGGCCACTGTGGGGCAAGGTGCTTTGTGCCTGGTCCAGCATTCAGGCCTCGGGCACCCCTGGGCTGTGCTTAAGGAACCACGAGAGCCTGGGTTAGGACTCACACCCGTGTCTGAGTGACGCCAGGCCCTTCCCATCAGGCCCTGGAGCACGGCTTTGTGAAAAGCATCTTGTTCTCGGTCAACATATCATTCTTCCTCGATGTGGTCATAAGTCACAGGGCAAAGAGGGAAGCGGTGTCTGGTGCCCCGGGCCTGGCTACGTTCACACGGCCAGTCAGGGGCTAACCCACCGAGAAGGGTAAGCAGGTGGCTCGGGGCCGCGTCCCTCCAGGAGGCAAGGCGTAGCAAGGGGTTCATTCTCGCCTCTGTCATGGGACCCGTTTCATTCAATATCTTTGCTGAAGCAAAGGAATTTGAAATATGCTTATCAAATCTGCAAGTAGCACTGAGTTAGGAAGCGTCGCTAATACTCTGAAAGGGGAGAATCTGATCCACAGGGACCCAGAGCAGCTGGAAACCAGTAACGAATTTAGCAGGAACAGATCTGAGCCCAGGCTGGTTTCCTCATCTGTCAAGTAAGGGAACTGATTAGTCGATCCTTCCACTGGGAACTGGCAGGAGGGGCTGAACTTCTACTTAGGTGGGCTTTGGGAGGGCAGAGGTGGGCTGGACTTTTGGCTCTGCCCTTTACTACAAATAATTTCCAGAATGTTTAACCTCTCTGGGTCTCGCTTTTCTTACCTACAAAATGGGGCTAATAGCTATCTCACAGCCATGTTACAATTAAGTGAGGTAATAAATATGGGAAGTTGACATGTGATACTCAGGAATGGCTAACCTCCTCCGCTCCCACAGCAGGTCCTAACCATAACTATTCTCAGAAAGTAGTACATCACTCCCTCCTTTCCCCGACCTCCCTCCTGCCCCATGCAGACCCCAGCTCAGGGCCCTGCATATGCAGCCATCACTCACTGCAACAGACACACCCGGCATCTGTCTGGGACTGCTGCAGGGAGATACTCAGGGACACTGGAGCTCCACGATTTTTCCAAAATGCAAAGCTGATTATGTCACTCGCTGAGCTTAAGCCCCTGCTGAGGGGCTCCCAGAGGCCCACAGGTTCAAGCCAAGCTCCTTAGCCCGTGTGAAGGAAGGCCCCTCAGGATCTGTCCAGCGGCAGCCTGGGCCTCCTCTCACTGCCTTCCTCCCCACCTGTGTGCAAACAGGCCGCACCAGGTGTGAGAGCGGACTGCTTCCCTCCCCAGCACCTTGGCATAGACCCTTCCTTCTACTCCAGCTCCCTTTCCCGCAGGTTGGCCAGCAGACCTTTAATCTCCCAGCTTACTTCCTGGATTCCCTTCTCCTGGACCTCCTCCTCCCATCCCCCACTTAGAATGAATTCATAGGTCCTTCTCCTTCAGCACCCACCGTCCAGCACTGCCACTGCCAGCTACTGTTCTAGCCAGGCCACCAGCTCCTTGAGGTAAGGGACTGCGTCTCGTTCACCTTGGCACCCCCAGTGCCTAGACTGTGATGCATCTGACATAGGGAAGGCACTCAGGAATACTTGATGTGTGACTGTCACATAGTAGGTGCTTAATAAATGAGTCTGTGCACACGTACAAATCCACTAGCCTGCACAAGTGCAACCATGCGCGAGGCTCCAGTGCCACTCTGATCATTATGACTCCAATGTATGCTCCAGGCTTAAATATAATCATGTCACTTTGCATTTAATATGTAACTCTTCACAGCTTTCACAGCACCTTCACATGTGGTGGCCTGTTAGATTAGGGAGCCACCATCACCCCTCTCGACATCTGAGGCTATGCTTTGACCTACATTTTAACTCCGCTCACTGGATGGATTATTTTAAGTCACATACAACTTCTCATTCTGATAAGCTGGGCTGTGGTGGTAATCTCTCAAATTTATGGTACATGGTAATTAACAAAGCATTTTCACATACAGTATTTCATTTTATTTTTACACTTTACAGAAGGCAGAGATGGTATGATTCTTTTTCCATTAGACAGGCAGGAAATCTGAAGCTCAGAGAGGTTATCTAACAAGGAGAGAGCCAGGAAGTGAGGCCTTTAGAATAAAAATTTAAACATTTTGATTCCTAGCCTATGGGTCTTTCCACTACATACCCTACTGTGCAGTGTGCTACTGACACATGTGTAAGCAAGTGTGCACACACACACACAGTGAAATTATAAGCATGCAGGCAAACCAACATGAAGGTACACATTGGCATTTACGTGCACACATCCACACACAGCTGTCCCAGGAGCCTCACACCTAGACACGGTACCCATCTTTCCAGAGACATGCATCCCACCAAGTCCTCCCCCAGAGCCAGCCAGCCAGACGTACGTGCTCCTTCAGACCGTACACCGGATGCTACTGACCCAGCATCCGCTGAGCAGATGTGTCAAGTTGGTGTTTGAGTAGAGGGGATGAACTTGCCGGATCTAGCCAGCCGCTTGCCCAGGCCCCTGGGACAAGAAGCATGTACAGCCTTTGCCAGCTGGCTGGCTGGCCTCCCAGGGCCCGCCTGTGATTGTGAAATTCAGTGAAACGAATTGGCTTCTCCAGCCAGCAGAGCCCTGTCTGGACCGCTTGAGTACCAGGTCTGCAGAGATATAGCCCCAGGACCCCGTACAGCACACCATACACACACACTCACGCACACATGCCCGCATGCACAGCCTGCCCAGGTGGGGCCTGCAGAGAGGTGAGCAGCCAGTGTGCTGCTAGACGATGAGCAGGGAGGGACAGAGGCTGACAGTGTGAATGGCCACATTGCACTCGTAGCACTGGAGTCACTGTATATGCTCATGCTTTCACAGAGCCCCTCCTCTTTCTGATCTCAGTCACTGCTTCCATTGGCTGCCTAGTGGACCTCATGATAATAACCGAGGGGGGTCAAGGTGAACCCAGACATTGACCCTGAGATGATCCTGGGAGGTGACAGGCATATGCAGTGCTAGCACCACATAGCAGACCCTTCAGGATATCCTATCTAATAAAATGTTAATATGCTAATTGACCCTAACAGCAGAACGACTGGGAATGACTGGTGACTATGACACACACTTACCACCAGGGAGCAGACGCTCAATGCAGGAGCTTTCCCCTGGTGGTCATTGCGCTCCCACAGGGGGAGCTCTGCTCAGCCATAGCCAGGATGCCAGCTACCAGCACAGTGGTGATGGCGGGAGCCTCTCCTTCCTCAGCAGTGCTAAGGATGTCCGACTACAGCTTAGGCCTGCTCCCCACTGGCAAGTGGACATCCCCCGAGGGCTCCCAGGCTGCCAGAGGGATGTCTGACTGCCAGCTTAGGCCTGATCCCCCTCCCCCCCAGGGAGCAGGCCTAAGCCAGCAGGTGGACATCCCCCAAGGGGTCCCAGTCTATAAGAAGGCACAGGCTAGGCTGAGGGACCCTCCCACCCCTGAGTGCACAAATTTTTGTGCACCGGGCCTCTAGTATTTTATATTTACAGCACCTGCAAAAGGCCTCCATTGCCTACTATTCTTCGTTCCAAGTGTTGCATGTACTGCCAATATTCATTACTAAATTTAATGTTGCTTTCCTTGTGATGTTATTCTTTTTAATAAAGATGATTCATTAAATAGACATCTAATTTAATTCTGTGCTGTGTAAGGTTTTCTTCCATATTAATAAATTCATATCGAAAAACACCATCTTTGTCAGTGCGTGTTGTGATTCTGCAGTTCAGAAATGTGGCCCCCAGGAGGGAGAGCTGCATTTGCATGGGGTACCCGGATCTGCCCCTGAACCCCCCGAGGGTGTATTTAAATGAGGCGCTCAGGTTGGCTAAAGCTTTTCCAAGCAGAAGGAGGTGAAGTTCATCCCTGTTGTGGGGGGACCACATGGCACAGGCTGGGAGCGGGGCTGTGGTGGGGGTGGAGCGGGAGGAGGCCTGTGGGATCCAGCCGTGGCTTCACAGGCTGTGTCTGTGCCCGCAGGAGGGAGAGGAGCAGGAGGAGGCGCGTGGCAAGGAGGAGCGGCAGGAGCCCAGCACCACTGCACGGAAGGTGGGGCGGCCTGGGAGAAAGCGCAAGCACCCCCTGGTGAGTGTCGTGGCGACCCCACAGCACACACACATACACGCAGTGAGGTGTGTCTTGCAGGCCCCTGGGTATGTGAAGACACTGTGATGTGGTCGCTTCCCCATTCTTTGAGCCCCTCAACCACTCTCACGGTTTCCCTTTTCTACATGGAACTGTGGGTTCGGGCAGAGCAGGGACTCAAACCAGGCCCCTGACTCCCGCCTTCCTTCTGAAAGGGCAGCAAGAATCCTGACAGGGCAGAACTTGCTTCTGCCTAACCTGCCAGCACAGGCCCCGCCCTCCCCGTCCACACACCCACCCGGAGGACCGGAGGAAGGGAACTGAGATAGGGGGTCTGATCACAATGAGTGGGGAAGACACGCAGCCTAAGAAGGCCCCTGTGTAAGGGAGGAGGAGAGCTGGGTCCTGGTTAAGTCCCACAGAAGTGTAGGCCACAGGCTGCCCGCAAGCCCAAGGCAGCCAGGTGCTGCTGCCCCCGGGTCTAGGAGGGGCTCTGGTTGCCCGCGATGAGGAGTGCTCTGGAGGGCAAGGCCTGCAGGCTGTAGCCTGCCCTCCTAGGCCTTAAACTGAGGCAGAGCAGTGATTGTGTGCCAGCACCAAAGACAGCTGGTTCCTTTCTGTTAGCCCCTTCCAGCTGCGAATGGGAAACGGGAGGCGGGAAGGTGAGAGGAGCCAGTGCTCCGGATTGGTGACTGTCCTTCAAGGAAATGCTCTCAGCAGAGCAGATTCTCCCCGTGGGCAGCGCCAGGGCGAAGGGCTGGCGTGAAAGGAGACAGCTGAGGGAGGGAGGGTGGGCCGCAACAGCTGGGCCTGGGTGGTTCTCAGAGCCTGGGGTTTGGGAACCTGCGGGGTCCTGAAGTGCACCATTCCCAATTCTGCTTAAGGATTTGGAGAGGAAGGGAATGGGAGGGGGTAGAAAGGAAGGCATTTAACTGTTGGGTTTAGGCATTTTAATGTTACCGTAAGCATAAGAATTTTATGTCCTGGAATGAAAAAGTCACATGAAGTCGAAAGATAAAACAGGGGGCTTTAAAGGCATGTCCAGCTTGCAGCAGACTCCAGGCTGCATCCTGGGGTGCATTCTTTCACCTCCACCCGTAGGGCACCTAGTGGGAGAAGGGGGGCACAGTGCCAGCTGGAGTGGGGGGGGAGCCCAGCTGAGTCAGAGACCACGGGTGATTGCACAGCAGCACGTGTGTCCATGACCGCCGTCCCCGATCTGGGTGCTGGGGATAAGAGCCCCCACCCTTTATAGCAAATAAAGACCTTGCACCCCTTTGACTCCTCCCTGTGAGCCCCTGGAACCAGCGGGAGGGAACATCACTGAGAGGCGGGGCGCAGCCCCGGGGGCAGGAGGGAGGCGTGTGGAAATGTGTCCGGAGATGTACACATAAGAGGTGAGGGGGCACGGCCGAGGGGGAAAGGGGCAGTGCGCATCACATGTCCCCAGCCTGGAACAGCGCCCGGCGTGGAAGGAACAGCTTGGTATTTGGAGTCCAGCAGACTTGGTTTAAATCCGGCTCCATCACTGACCACCTGTGTAACCAGGAACCTTGGGTCCTCGTTCCAAAAAATAGAGGTGATAAGCATGCACTCCTCCTAGACCCAGGGAGAACTCAATGGAGTCAGTCACCGAAGAGCTAGTGCTCAGCAAGGTCAGTCCTGTCCTTACTGGCTAGACCCTCCTCTTCAGGAGGCCACAGCAGCCTCAGTTTGACAGAAGAAACAGCACTGGGTGGACCCTATCCCTGCTGTGTGATCCTGGCAAGTTACGGAACCCCCCTGAGTGTCTGCGTGTTGGTACAATATGACGGGCAGTCATACCTGCCCTGCCCACTCCGGTGGTGCTTTGCATCAGCAAAGTGAGTCCAAACGCGCAGGCCGCAGGCTGTGTCCTAGATGACACCTCAAGATAGGCCCCAGGAAAGGAGAGAGAGCGTGGGGAAGGCAAGGCTGATGGGAAGGCGTGGGGCCGAGGCAGCTGTTGCAAAAGGACCCCTTGCACATCGGGGAAGCAGAGAAAGACTGAACCTGAGGAAAGCAGCCAGCACAGCCCTTCCTGGACAGCAGGTCCGGGGATGGGGTAGGGGATTGGGCAGCCGAGGAGGAAATTCATGCTACAGCGAGAGGTCAGTCAACCCATGGTCCCCGGGCCTGCAGGCCCTCTGGTTTACTTTGCTTGAGCAAGTGCTTGACCTGGCCGCCTCCCTCCCCAGCAGAGGAGCCCAGCAGGGAAGGTTTCTTGGGGACCCGGTGCAGCTATGGCCCTGAGATCGACTGGCCACAGGGAGCTTTAAGCAGCTGAGTGTGTGTCCTCCAGCTAAGCTGGAAAGGGGAGGGAGCTGGGCTCTGGTGCCAACAGGTAGACCAGAGGGAGAAGTGCTGGGAAGCAAGAGAGGAAAACCTGGCTTCGGGCTGGGCTCTTCGTTTGTGCAAAGGTTGCATGAGCTACATCTGTTAGTGTCCTCACTGTCCCTCCCGGCCCCAAGGTTAGGAAATCTTTGCCCCCAAGGCCTATCTGTTCTGGGCGCCATCCACTCATTCCTGCCCCTGCACCTGCCTCCTCCTGGCTGCACCCTCACCCAGTTCTGACCCCAGGATGGTTTCCCAACCCCCAGCCCTTCCTCCCCCAGGACAAATACTTCATACCTATGAGCACCTATCAGGGTGGGGGAGGCCACACAGATCAGTAAGACTTAGCTTTCGACCTAGGAAGCTAGAAGGGAGACCACACATAATTCCACCTAACACAGCCCGTGGCACATCTCTGCTCAAGAGTCTCCAGGGACTCTCAAAGATCTGGAATGCTCCATCTGGCTCCTCGCCACGGGGTCTCTCCTGCCCCTGTACTGGTGCTCAGTGCCTGCCTCTTGCCACAGGAACATAGAAACCCTCTCTTCTTGCTGCTTTTTGAACACATCAAGCGTGTTTCCCAGCCTTCTCTTTTCTCTGCCTGCCCCGGAGCCCCTCGCAAAGGCAGCCCAGCTCAGCCATCCCGAACCACACTGACCTCCCTGTTGAACTGTTTGTAAAATTAATCACAATGAACACCAAGAAATTAAAGACATGTGCTGACACCGGTCTGCAAACTGTCACCTGTCTGTATACAGTTTGAGAATAAGTGTTTAGAAACTTCTATATCAGTTTGATACCATGGCCACATCCAAGTGCATGATTTTGTATTTCACAAAAGTTACATTTCTTGATGGATTGGGAATTGGAAAAAAAAAAGGGGGGGGGGGGGCAAAAACCTAGCCTCTCACCCCAGACAGCTGGAAAAGCAGGTGGAAAGAGCCTGGCTTTCCACAAGATGTGGGGGCTGGTGCCACCAGCCTGGTAGTCCCTGAGCTGAGCCTATGTACGCACCGCACTGTGTACCCGCCTCACTGAGGGCAGAGACCATGAATGAATGCTCAGAGGCTGTGCAACACTTGATGCCTCCAAAGGCCTGTACAACAGCGACTCAAGTGATGCTGACGGCAAACCTGTGAGAGAGAGATGCGGGACCGCTGTTACCGCCTTCCTCACACTCAGATGAAGAGGCTGAGTGAGGTTCAGAGTGAATGAACTCCACACCCCGCAACTGCAAAGCCCACAGGGCTCCTCCCTCCTCACCCCCTCTGGTCACGCGATCCCGAAAACTGGGTACCCAACATGTTAATTGTTAATATGTGAACACAGGGCTGTTTGAAAAGGTGTGTAGATCTGGCCCCAAAAAGCATACAGAGAAAACAGAACTGAGGAGGGTGATTGACCCAGATACCAGGGAGCCCCCGAGGAAATGGGGAAGGCTGTGGTGGTCTGAGGAGTGAGAGGCGGGCCCACTATGACGGGGCATGGTCCGCCGTACTGGCCTCAGAGCCAACAGGCTTTGGATCTGAGCCGGCAACAGGAAACAGGAAGCCGCTGCCGGGCGGGGCGGGGCTTAGGAAGGGAGCTGGCACCTGAACTCAGGGCCTGTGACAGGGAGGAGGGGACAGTGGCCTGCCAGGCTGGTCTCTGCTGGCCAGGAGTGTGAGCCTGCGTGTGGGTGTGAGCAGCGGGGGTGGGCGGAAGAGGCACCTTCCTGTTCGCCAGCTCCCCAGGACGTCACGGAGTAAGAAGGGGAGATGTCCGAAGCAGGTTCCTGCCTGGTCACAAGCCCAGGCAAGCCCTGCGACTGCCTTTGTCCTTGGCGCTGCTCACAGCTGGGGTACCAGGAGGGAGGGTTCCTGCCCTGGCCCAGCAGACCCTCGGGGATGGCCAGCCCTTCGGGGCTCCCTGGCCTGTATACTCGCTCTGTGTATTTATTCACTGAAGATTTATACCCACCAACTCCCTCCAGGGTTAATTTTGCTCAGTGGGAGCACCCTGAGGTCACCTCTTGCTAAGAATAACCCAGAAAGGGAGGGCGGGGAGGGGGAGGAGGGACAGGAGGGGCTGGGAGCAGGCGCTGAGCTCAGCCAGGCCGGCCCAGAGCCAGCCGTTACTCACTCCACGAACCTCCAACATGACGCCTGAGTGAGTGAGTTCCAGAGGGCAGAACTGCCCCACTTCAGAGCCAGAGACGGGGTGCGGACTGTGGGAAGGCAGGGAACCCTCCTCTGCGGCAGAAGCCGGCCGGGTCGCGTGGAACTCCGCCGCTGGGAGTCTGCAGCGCCGGCTCATCTTCCAACCTGACGTGACCTTGTGATTCAGCTCCAAGTTAAGACAGAACCCAAGTCCCCTCTGTGTCCAGGTCAGAGCAGCTCCTTCGCTCGCCCCGGGAACCCTGACTCGGTGACTTGGTGCCCTCTTGTTTTTATGCACGACACTTCCTGAAAGCGTGCTCGTGTCGGCAGCACACACACTGACCCGGGGAGGATGCAGAGGAGGTTAGCACGGCCCCTGCGCAAGGATGACGCGCACATTCGCAAAGCGCCCCATGTCTTGGGCAGTGCCCGGTGGGCGTCTGAAGAAATATGAGTCAGAGCACAACGGGAGGCGCTCAGCAAAGTGAGGCACTCAGCCGCAAAGTCGTGACTTTTCTCTATAAAAATATTTGTGTAAGGCACTCTGTGAAGTGAAGACGAAGCTGAGTTCTGCCTGGAGTATTGGTGCTGATATGTTAACTTGCATTTCCTTCATAAACCATAAACACACACACACACACACACACACACACTTGTGAAAGAGACCTCTCTGGGCCCAGCCCCTCCAGAGGACCCCCTCTCCCCGCCACATGAGCCTGAATCAGCACCGGCTGCTCACGTTACCATGTTTTTGAAATTGTGAAGAAAATGGAGCTGCCTTTCTCACCAGGTTCGAGACTTTTCTTGTGACTGTGCCCTGCAGGTTCACCTGCTCATTCCCCACCCGACCAGGCAGATCAGCAGCCACTAATGGCTTCCAGCCCCGAAGCTCCTGGTCCGTGGGCTGGACGTCAAGGGCGAAGACCTGTGGGCTTGGGCCTTAGGGGATAATCTTCGAAGTCCATGGAAAGGTGGGAAGCTTAGGACCTTCCTGCGTGACGCGTGGAGGGGGAACGAGCTCTTGGGTACAGCATGTTGTGGGGAGGCCCAAAGGCTGAGTGGAATAGGGTTTCATTTAAGGACCATGGTTTCCATCTTGGTCGGAGAGGCAGTCTGCAGGCAGCCCGGTGGTTTATGCTGTGTCCCCGCAGAGTGTGCTGTTTATCTGGAGGGTTTCTGAGGGGTGGGGGCCCGAAGTGATGGGAGGCATGTTTGGAAAGCTGGCTCTGGCATCCCTGAGCATGATGGGTTGAGCACAGAAGAATGCAGGGAGATAGGAGGGAGGTAGGGTGATGCCAGGAAACACCCCCAGAGCCCGCTGGGGCAGCAGTGGTGGGACAGAATTGGCAGGGCCCGCGCTGCCGGCGGCTCCAGAGGAGGGAGAGGAAGGGGCGAGAACAGATGTTTCCAGACCTCAGACATGGCGCCAGGGATATTGTCAGGGACCGAGACGTCGGAAGGGAGCAGATTCGTCAGGGGCCCTTTCAAAGGCCACTCTAGACTGCCAGTGGGAGGGGCATCTCAGTGAAATCCCCAAGTCTCTGTTTTATTGTTTTAAAAAAATCCCTGTGTATTTTCATCCCTCCCTGGCCCCTTCCCCAGAATCACACATTCCAGGGCCACCTCCAGCTAATGCAGTCATTCCCTCAGGCCCTAGCCACCCACTAGGTCCCAGCCTCCCCCCAGGTCCCGGCCTCCCCCCAGGTCCCAGCCTCCCCTCAGGTCCCGGCCTCCCCCCAGATCCCAGTCTCCCCCCAGGTCCCAGCCTCCCCCCAGGTCCTGGCCTCCAGGCTGCTCTGGAGCAGGCTGCACCTGCACCACTCCAGCTGTGGCAGGTACTCGCCAGTACACGCCTCTGGCAGGGCTGTTGACACTGGGGCCCTTTCGTCATCCTCACCTAGGGAATTTTGTCTTTCAGTTCTGCCACCTTAAGAAAGATATAACCAAGTTGGAAAAGCTCCAGAGAAGGGCAGCTAAATTGATCAAGGAGGAGCAAGGCTGCCAAGTGAGGACAGATGAAAGAGATTATGACTCTGGAGTCTAGAGAGACAAAGGCCGAGAGGGGATGTGATTAAAGCCATGAAATCATGTCCCAGGGGTGGGGCAGGATGAGCACACCCCAGTGCTGAGGTGGGGGAGGGGGCAGGTAGGTGCTCATGAGACACTTCAGGAAGGTACACAAAGAACAGAAAAGGAAGCGCCATCTTCCTGGTGTGTTCCCTTCTTACCAAACCTGCCACCTAGGCATGGATGGTGGAGGTGGAAAACAAGACTTTCAAAAGAGAGTTACTTAAATACGCGCATCTTCTATACTTCCTGGCTTTTGCAAGGGAGCCTTCAACTCACCCTGAAATCCTCTGAGGTTGACTTCAAAGAGCACAGCCAGGCCTTTTTCCAGGTGGACAGGTGTCCCCACTGGAAGCGGAACCCCGAGTGGGCTGGCCACTCACTAGGCACGCGCCTTCTCGCCATGACCTGCAGGGGCACGGGCTGAGTGACTGTCTTCAAAAGCTTTGCTGGGCCCTGACGTTCTGAACTTGAGTCACACACACACATACACATGCATATACGTGCATGATAGAGCATGGCGGAGAGGTGGCGGAGCATGGCGGAGAGGTGGCGGAGCATGGCGGAGAGAGCTCGGAGGCGGGTGGGAAGGCAGCTCCCAGGCTAAATGGTGAAGGAAATAGGACCTAGAGGTGCCCAGCTGTGGCCAGATTTTCCAGAGTTGGCTCTCTTTGGTCTCTGCTCTTTAGTCTCCGGTCCCTTGACCCCACTGGTGGCCCTTTTAGCAGCTCCCAGGGAGAAGGAAATTGGAGGGGTCAGACTCCTCATTCCAAAGTACTGGAGCCTGGCTCCATTCGCTCCAGGAGGCTGAGTGGGGGGGCATCTGGGACCTCTCTTGGAAGGAGCCGTGAGGTGCACCTCTCTGACGCGCCCTATCTTAAGGCCACTTCCGGCCAGTCAGATCAGAGGGCTGCCAGGGAGGGGGTGCAGGAAGGCCCGGAGCAGAAGAGAGGGGGCAGCTGGGGCTCAGCGCCAACACTTGTGGGGCAGGGCTGCCCTGCGCAGCTATTTCCTGAAACTGGACTCAACCTGGAAAATCCAGGGTTTGGTGGGGGGCCGATGGGCCTGCAGGAGACGAGGAACTGGAGTCAGCTTCGAGTGTGAGTGGAAAGGGACTGTGATTTTGTTGACATCCCTCTGTGGCATCTGGGTCCTGTGGGGTGGGCGGGTACCTCTGGGCGATGGTGTGTGTGTGTGTGTGTGTGTGTGGCGCTTTAATCAAGAGGCCAATGCTGGCCTGACGCCAGGGTTCCCGGCTGGCACAGAGCTGAGCACTGCCAAGAGCTTTAAAGGCACAATGGCAGTATCGTGGCGGGCGGGGGGGAGGGGGGGAGGCCAAGGATGGGCAGATGAAGGGCCATCCTTGCATCTGCTGGCCTCTGGGCCTCCCTCCCCAGAGCTGCCTGGGGGTCAGAGGGAAAAGTCCCCTCTCAGCCATAGTCCCCATCACCGGGGTAAAAGGGGAGTCAGGCACCCAGAGCCAACCCAGAACCTGGCTTCTAGCTCCAGGGGTTCCAGGCCTCCCCCTCTACGCCTGGGCCCAGGTGAATGGGCTCCTGCACCCACAATATCCGGGCCCTGTTCCCCATGCATTGTCTCTCTTGTTTACCCCCCTTATTTAATTTTTTGTGGTAAATATAACTGTAGTAAAGAGCCTCTCAAAAGTCACTTCCCTGTCTGGAGCTTTGAGTTCTGCCCACCTCAGGGGACAACACCTCACCTGTGAGGGGTGGGCGGGGGTTTGGGGGTTCATTGCAGCAAAGGGGTGGCCGGGGACTTGGCTTTGGCCTGGACAGGTTCGCTGCGGAAGGCTCCTGCTTGCTTTGCCGCGGCTTCACCTTGCAGTGGCTGCTGCCAGGAAAACAGCCGGCAGCCTTCCCCGGCCCTGCTCAGCCCATCAAAGCGTCCTTTCCTCCTGGGAACCCTGAGGTTGGGCTTTTCCGGAGACTCAGCCCAGAGCAAGAGCCGCTTCCAAAGGCCTCTCGGGCCGCTGGGTCCCTCTGGACGTGGACCACTTAGAAGGTGTGTGAGGGGAGGTAAGCCTCGGAGCCCGTGTCCCGGGGAAAGTAAGCAGAACCCTCCCCGCCAGGAGAACCGTGACGATTAAATCTATTAGTCGTATCAGCATATTTATTCTGAGTCCTGTGCTCTGGGAGCTGCAGGTCGAGTGGTTGGAAGGGAGAGAAATGAGAAGATAGATGAGGCAAAGCTGCTGTCTAGGAGAGAGACGCGGTAAACAAACAATTAGGAACAGTGTGGCGAGTGCTGTAATGAGGTAGGATGTGCTCTGTAAACACACGAGGCACGCAGGGGCTGGGAGACAGGGAAACGCTGGAGTGGACTTTAACCCCACTCTTGGGGGGGGGGGGGTCAGCAGCCTGCCAACCCCCTGGGGCTCTGCGAGCTGGGGGTGGGGGCGAGGCTGAGGTGTCCAAAGATCAGGGCCTACCTAGCACAGAGCCCTCCCAGGTTTGTGTGTGAGAGAGAGAGAGACAGGCAGAGGACTATAAAACGTTCCTTCGAAGACAGAAAGTGGAACAGTGGTTCCCAGGGCCTGGGGGCAGGGGCGTGGGGAGTTGTTTCTTGGGTACAAAGTTTCTGGTTGGGATGATGAAAAGGTCTGAAGAGGAGTGGATGGTGGTGATGGTTTTCAACAGTGTGAATGTACTTACTGCCATTGAATTAACTGTACGCTTGAAAGCTGTTAAAGCGGTAAATTTTAGGTTCTGTATATTTTACCACGGTATTTTCTTAAAGACTTTTTCTTTCTTTTTTGTTATTGCTTAAAATATTACAAAGGGTAGTACATATGTCTCTTTTTTTCCCCCTTGACCTTCCCCGGGTCTCCCCTACCCCCCAGTGTCTTGTGTCCACTGGTTATGCTTATATGGATGCATGAAAGTCCTTTGGTTGATCTCTTTCCTCTTCCCGGCCTTCCTGCTGTAGTTTGACAGTCTGTTTGATGCTGTTCTGCTTCTGTATCTATTTTTGTTCATCAGTTTATAATGGTCTTTATTATCCATAAATGAGTAATGTCATGTGGTATTTTTCTTTCATTGACTGGCTTATTTCACTTAGCATAATGCTATATGCATCCCTATGTTCATAGCAGCACAATTCACCATAGCTAAGATTTAAAGACTTTTTTAACTTTACTTTTTTTTTTTTTAATCCTCACCCGAGGACATATTGAGAGAGGGAGAGGGGGAGGGAGAGGGAGATCAACATCATGTGAGAGAGGTACATTGATGGGTTGCTATCTGTATGCTCATTGACTGCGGATCCAACCCACAACCCAGGTATGTGCCCTGACCAGGAATTGAACCGGCAACCTTTCGGTGCACGAAGCGCAACCCACTGAGCCCCTCCGCCCGGGTTCAGGTTGTTTTTAAATGGTCCTTAGGAAAAAGGCGGCCCCCGGTCAGTGCCCCTACCTTCGGCCCAGGGCTTTTCAACAACAGCGCATTTTGACATTGACATTTTAGGCTGAAGAAATAATTCTTTGTTGTGGGCGCCATCCTGTACCTTACAGAGGGTTTAGCAGCACGCCTGGCCCCTACGCACAGGAAGCCAGCAGTCTGCCCCACCCCAGTGTGACCACCACAAATGTCTCAGACATGTTGCCAAATGCCCTCTGGGGCAAAATTGCCCCCCTCTGCCCCCCATTAAGAACCACTGCCTTCACCAGCTTGGAATAAGCTCCTCACAGGAGAAGCTCAAGGAGTGGGTGGTAGGCAACAGAGAAGCAGGAGGGGTCCGAGACCAGAAGGGTCTTTTGCCTGGAAGGCAGAGGTCAACAAATTCTGAGGGCCCCAGAAGGTGGCGGCAGGGTTTGAAGATCCAGGGTGAGGCATAATGGGCAAGGGCAGGTGCACAGTGGGCGACAAGATCAAGCTTGTCTCAAATCTGTTGCCCCCACCCACCCAAGAGAAAAGTGAGCGTGCTCACTGCTGTCATGCCCCTCCCCCTCTCCAACCCCACAGGTGAGACGCAAGGGTAGATGAAACTGTCACCTACCGCTGCAGGTGAGTGGTGCCTTCTAAAAGGCCAGCGGCCTCTGCTGTTCCTTCCTCCTCTACCCGTGGAAAAAACGAATGTCTCAGGATGTGCTGTGTCTCTTTTCAAGGCAACTACAGAAGTAAAAGCAAACAAAAAAAAACAGATCTGACATGCAGCAACGTTGAGACTCCCTCTAAGTGTATGAGCAGGCTGCTCTGGCTCTGTACCCGGCCTTCGGCCGCAAGGAAGCACTTGTGAATCCTGAGCACCTGCCAGGTGCCCCACTCCATGCTGCGTCTAACCAGACAAAGGTCCTGCCTCCAAGAGTCACAAGCTAATGGCGCCCGCCCGAGGGAGAGGAGAGGAGAGCAGAGGAGGCAGCTGAGGGGAAGGCGTGGAGGTGGGGGCAGGAGAGTGCAGGCCTGACTGGGATCGCTGCTCTCAGTGGCTTCCAGGTGTGCATTATGCTTTCTTCTCGCCTGAGATGCCCCTTTCAGGGAGCACCCAGCTCCTCCCCAGAGATTTGAACCGGTTGCCGGTTCAATTCCTGGTCAGGGCACCTCCTCCCACAGGTCCCTTTGCCTGTGGACCTCCTTCCTCCCGGTGAGGAGGCTCAGGGTGGGTCCTAAATGCAGAAGGGGGGGCAAGGGGTCCACAGCAGGAGTCAGTAAATCCCCCTAATCCCAGAGCTTTGGTGATGCAGGTTCACCAGGACCAGAAAAGTCAGGCATGGAGAATTGGCCCAGTTGGGAAGAGGGGAGGGGAGGTGCTAACCCTGGGGCAAAGTACCCCTCTTCCTCCTCATCTGCCTGCCTCTGAGGGGATAGGGTGTGTGCACTGCTTCAGACAGGGACCTGCAGGGCTGCCTGGGAGGGGAGCTTGCTGCTGGGGGGGGGGGGGGGGGGGGGGGGGGGGGGGGGGGGGGGGGGGGGGGGGGGGGGGGAAGGGAAGGGGGACGGGGAGCCTGGGTGTGTGAGGTCTCAGAGCAGGTGCTCCTGACTGTCTGTGCTATGGAGCTGGCAGTCAACAGGAAGTGAGTCCCACGGTGGGAAGAAACAGCATGGTTCCCAGGCAGGAAGTGAATGACAGCAGAGTTGTCTTGAGCAGTTTTGGGGCCAGGGGCCTACCCCAACTCGAGGTGTCTGTGGGGCAGCAAGTGGCTTGAGGAAAGGAGAACACCGCCATGGTAAGAAATCGGCTGTGACCTACACAGTGGGCCTGTGGGAGCCCCACACCCACCTCCCTGGGCATGCCCCGTTTGGAGCTCTGCGGTGCCTGGCACAGCCGGACCTGGGGTGGCTGTGAGGCCCCAGGCGTGCCCCACTCTCCAGTCTGCCTGGGCCACTGACTTCCTCACATAAGAGAAAGCCTGAGGGTGAGAGGACTTGCAGCAGGGAGGGGCCTTCTGGGCTGGGGAGCCCTGCTGGTCTGCACAGGGAGGTGGGGAAATCCGCCTGAGTCCTGGAAAGCGTGTGTGGGTCTCGGCTTGTGGGATGGCAGCTGAGGACAGAGACAGGGCCTCTTGCTCCCCTCGCATTCCCGTGTTTGACCTCCTGGCTCTGCTGGCTTTGGCCCTCAGCGCCCAAGCCTAGTGGTGGAATTCTTGCTTCCGCTTCCGCTGGAGGCCTGCTCTTCCTCCCGCTGCAGCCTCCCCCGCCCCCACTGCTGGGGACTGCGCACATTTGCAGCTTTCCATGGGAGGTGCTCTTCCTGGAAGCAGGCCCGCCCGCCCGGCTGCCACACAGCCAGGAGAACAGCTTGGCAAGGGGCCTGGAGTTCCCTCCGCTCGCGCTCACGCTGCTCCATGTGTCTGCAGCCTCGTCCAAGGAGGACTCTGCTTTAGTCCTGTGTTTTTTTGTTTGTTTGTTTTGGGTTTTTTTATTGTTTTTCCAGAGGCCCTCGTCTCTTTTTGCCACCCGTGGGGGTTTGTCACCAAGTAATAGCAGGCTCAGAGTTGAGACCATAGACCCTAAGAGCACAAGCCGCCTTGGAGACTGCAGGGCCTGCAGGGCGGGCCTGGGGAGAGCAGGGCTCCCCTAGATTCTCTGGGTGCGCTTGAGTGGAACAACACTTTGGAGGGTTGGTCGTTTCTACTCATGCTTAGATGGGCCTGTCCTCACCCCCGCCGGCACTTCTGGGACTCCGGCCTGCAGAAATCCACAGGTGCACAGAGCCCCAAGCGCAAGGGTTCACCTCAGCAAACAGCAAATCAGGCCCGACCGGCATTGACCTATGAACCGGGAGGTCACAGTTCGATTTCCGGTCAAGTCACATGCCGGGGTTCCGGGCTCAGTCTCCACTGTGCGGTGTGCAGGAGGCAGCTGATCAAGGATTCTCTCTCATCGTTGATGTTTCTATCTCCCTCTCCCTCCCCTCTGAAATCAATAAAAATATATTTTAAAAAAATCAAACCAGCCCAAAGGCCCACCATGTGCACAGGGATGGAGCGACGCCCGTTCTGCTTGTTAGGAGAAGCAAGGTGCCTAGCAGGAAGGAAGTGTGATATCCTTTAGAAAGAACAGTTCTGGACCAGTGTGTGAGTCCGTATGTATAAACATGTAACTTACACGTGATGGTGGATACATAGGAGAAAAAGTCCAAGAAAGATACTCGCCAAACTGTTATTGATAGTTTACCTGTAGGGAGTTCTTAGGAGCTTGGGGACAAAGCATTGCATTTCCCCTTGGGAGGGCTCTGGCACAGAAGTCGAATCAGCCCAGGCTGGTCTTTGGAGGAGGGGGTCCTGTTTCAAAGTAGGGATATTGTGAGGCTGCAGAAGGCTGGGGGTGGGGGGCGCAGAACCTATGTCACCTCAGTGAGTGTATGTGTGGGGTGCAGCTTGGGCTGTGCAACCAGGTGGCAAACCTGGCTGGATTCTTCTCTGGTTTCTTAAGCTGGAGTCCATAGATCTCTTGACTCCAGGAGGTCAAGCCCGCAAGCCCCTTGAAACAGAGCAAAATTGTGAATGTATGAACGCATGAACGTTTATGTGAACAAAATTATCTGGACAGAGTTTCCACCAGAATTTCAGAGTTTCCACCGGAATTACGCTGGTCTGACCCTCTCTGTGTTTCTCCATGACCAGGTGGAGAGCAGTGACACGCCGAAGGATTCTGCAGTGACCTCCAAGTCCCCAGCCATGGCCCAGGACTCAGGCCCCTCAGAGCTGTTACCCAATGGGGACTTGGAGAAGCGGAGTGAGCCCCAGCCGGAGGAGGGGAGCCCTGCTGGAGGACAGAAGGGCGGGGCCCCGGCAGAGGGAGAGGGTGCAGCCGAGACCCCGCCCGAAGCCTCCCGAGCCGTGGAGAATGGCTGCTGCACCCCCAAGGATGGCCGAGGAGCCTCCACAGAAGAAGGTGAGTCCCTGGTCAAGGGGTCGCCTCTTTGGGGCTACTGGCTGGATGCAGCCTGCACACAGGTTTTATGTGGCCCATGTAGTATTTCAAACATTTTTTTTAAAAATTAGTTGCCAATATTTAAAAATCAAGATATTTCACATAAAAATCTGGAGTTTTGGCTTCTTGTGAGAAAATAAAAATGCTAGACCTGGCAACAGTGGGTTGCAAAATGCCACCATTTGCTGGACTGGGGTGACGACTGTCCCCCTTCCTTCCTAGACATCCCCCCCCCCCAAATCAGGCTGGTTGTGCACCTGTTTCCCTCAGCCCCACCTGGCCTGCTTGCTCGCCCATGAGACCTCAGTTCTTGGGGATCACTGTGTTTGTAGCCCCCTGGCATGGGTGCCCAAAGGCAGCAGATGCCCTGTGGGCATTAAGAGCCCAGTGAGCCTTCCCAGCACAGATGCCCTGAGCCCACCAGAGTTCAGATGGCTGGACTAAACAGTGGTTGTGACAGATGGGGGAGGGCAGGTGGCTGGGGCACTGCCCATTCCAGGCCTCTTCTTCCTCCAAGGACTTCTCGGTCTAGCCCTGGAGCCCTGGAAAGTTGCCCACTTTTCTCTTTCAGGTTAAGCCAGTGATTTCAGGGCCAACCGCGCTGTAAACACGCTCGTAATGAGCACAACTAGCATTTGTACAGGGCTTCACAGTTTACAAGGCGCTTTCTCATACATTAGCGCATCTGATCCTCCCAGGGCCCTGCCAGGTTGCTTTGCATATGTGCATTTTAATTTCAAAAAGCCTTCCTTCCAAGTGTGTATGATGGAATGAGGAAATTGATTAATTGGCATAACTCGTTTTGCACGGATCCAACCCTCACATGCATGCCCGGTTGAGAGCATCTCCAGAAGAGACGTCCAGATTTACAACAGAATCTTTCACACGTTTATCACTCAGCTGATGTCTGTGATGCACCCACTCTGTGCAAAGCGTTCTTTGAGGTACTCCCTGTTCAGTGTTCTACTCCCCAATCTTCTTCAAGAGGAATTATTATCCCCAGTTTAAGGTGGGAAAGATGGAGGCTTACCAAGATGAAGCAACTTGATCAGAATCACCAAACCTGTAAGGGACAGGTCCAGCTTTAGTCTGTCGTAGTCTCTGGCTTCGGAGTTGGTGTGCCCCGTCCACTCTCGCCGCTATTCTGCAGTGTGGCCGCGAGGCCTGGGCCCTGACCCGTCCGGGGCTCCTAGCCTCACCCGAGAGCCTCTTGGGCTGTGTCCTGACACTTGGTGGGAGTGTTCAAGGGGCCCCAGTGGAGTAAAACAGAAGGAAAGGGAGTAGCTCCTATCCTCCTGTTAACAAGGCCAGGTGTGCAGAACAGAACCTGTCCGCCTTTCCCACCACATGTGCGGGTCCCCAGGGGCAGATCGTGGCTGACCCCCAGGTTCCTGGGACCCCTCCATCACTGGCACCCAGCTGCTGCCCAGGACCCAGGCAGTCCTTTCTGGCTGCTTTTCACCTTGAGAGTTTGCTTTGGTTCGGGATTTCCCTACCTCCCTTTCTATTTGATTTCAGGAGCTCCTTCCTCAGTCACTCAACAGGTATTTATTAAACACCCCTCCGGTCTGTGCCAGGATCTGGGAAAATCCTCATGAACAAAAACCTGCTTCTTGCCCTTAAGGACCTCACAGTCCTCTGAAGAGACAGACATTCATGAGAAATCTGCCCTGAAAAGGGTGTGATTAAACACAGATAAGTTCTCCAAGAGGAAATGGACATGGTTCTATGAGGAACTGTAACAGAGGAACCCAGCCGGCCTGGGCTGTTCACACCTAAAGCTGAGGGGGTTCATCAGGTGAGGGGTGTGCAGGGAGGGAGTAAGAACAGGAATAGGGCTCTCAGGTGGGGGGGGGGGCGGTGCATGGCACTCGGGGACCCTGACAGAAACCCACGGGCTGGCGTGGAAAGAGCGAGGGAGATGGGCGTGAGATGAGAGAGCAGGCAGGGCCACCCTTCCAGGGGCTGACATGATGGGCTGTACGTTCTGGAAAGACCAGTGTGCCATCTGGATCCTGGAAGGGAACGAACAAAGGAGCCAGAGGCAGGATGAGTGCTTAGGAGCTGCTGCAGATGCTGCAGACAGAGAGGGGAGGAGGGTGGCTCTGATGAGTGAGGTGGTAGCAGAATTGGAAAGAGGTGGACAAGTGCCAGGAACGTGAGGGAAAAGGGGGGAGATGCTCAAGGGTGACTTCCGCAGTGAGATCTTCCCAGAATCTTCGTGCGGAGCATGGTGGGCAAAAACGCTTACTCCCTTGGTCTTCAGAATCCGGCCTCAGAGCACTCCTGTGTGGCTGCAGCAGCCCAGGCAGGGGAGGTGCTGGCAGGGGTCAGAGCTGGTGGGATCCTTGAAGGCCACTGTACATTGCCTGGCAGTGAGCCTGGTGAGGGGCTACCTAGAGGGGTGGGCAGAGGCCTCCTGGGGGCTTGCCACTGTTCTGGCGACAGCCACATAGAATACGTACTCAGTTGCTCAGTTCTGAGGAGAAAGGAGACTAAGGCCCCAGCAAGAAAGGGACTGGTCTGTGGCCTTCTTTCAGTTCCCCTCATGCCAAGTCTCTCTTCAGGGAACCCCATCTGTCTCTCCTGGAACCCCTCTCATTAGGTCCCATACAGGAGAAATGGGGCGTTCTCAGATAGCATTGCTATGGCCTGGGCACCTTCCAGGATGCACTGTAGGAGCCCCAGACCTTGAGAGAACAGCCAGGAGAAAGAAGGAGGAACGGGGAGATGATGCATCATCAGGACAAGAGCCACCTGGACACACAGGAGGTGACCCGAAGAAGGCGCCTGCACTCCCAGCGCCAATGCCCTGACGCTAACAGTAACAACAGTAACGGTGGCAGAGTGGCTTTCTTTGACTCAGTGTGTTGAGTGTGCCATCTCCTCACCCCTCCGAGTGGTCCACCCACCACCTGGCAGCACCTGAGAAGTGAGGGATGCAGACTCGCAGGCCCCAGCCTAGACCTATGGAATCAGAACCCACGTGCTGAAGAGAGCCTCCTGATCTCCATGCATATTCCCGTTGGAGAAGCCCTGCTCTGGATGGACTCTTGCATCTCTGTGATCCTGCCAGAAAGACTCTTTTAGCCCACCATGTTTTTTTTAAATCCTCACCCGAGGATATTTGTTTGTTTGTTTTATTTGAGAGAGAGGAAGGGAGGAGAGAGGAAACAACAACAAACATCGATGTGAGAGAGAAGCATTGATCGTATGCACCCCCGACTGCACATTAAGCCACCATCTGGGTGTGTGCCCTGGCCGGAACCGAACCCACCACCTTTCGGTGCACTGGATGATGCCCCAGCCAGCCAAGCCACCCAGCAGGCTAGCCCACTTTTCAGATGGGGAGATGGAGGGTTTGGAGAGTTCAGTTACCTCCCCAAGATGATGCAGCTAGTAAAGGACCAGCTTGGGTCAGGACAGAGCTCCCCTCTCCTCAGACTGAGCGCCCAGTGTTGGGCTGGTGCCTGCCCTCTGTGATGGAGATTTGGGTCCATTTGAAAGGGAATTTGGGGTGGTCCCCTGCTGAGTAGAGTCTCAGGCCAACAGATCGGTGTTAGCAGCACCCCGGCCACCACTGCCTCTAGGACCTGAGGTGCCCTAGGGTCACGTCCACGCCTGCCAGGGCCCAGCCTGTGGCCCTGGGTCTGGGCCAGGAGCAGATGGACTCGGAGGGAGTGTTGAGAGAGCGGCTGACCCTCCTTGACTCCGGACAAGTGCAGCATTCGGAGGTAGCCCCGGTTGTTGTTGTGCTCGCTCAAGTGTGTGTAATATCACTCGATTGGGCATGCGCACTGTCCGTCAGGGAGAAAATCCAGAAAGAAGGCAGTTAGAGGCTATGTGAGGAGGAGTAATTCTGTTTGGGGAGCAGGGGGCGCATGGGGCCGGGGATTACGGGAGGGGCACATCTGGGAAGAGGCGCAGTATAAAGTGAGCTGTCTTCTCGGCCCTGGGAGTAAGTCATGCCCCTCCCCGGGCCTGTTTCCCCGCCGGCAAAGCCGAGCGGCCGGCGGGTTAACGCCATCGTCCTTGCAATACTTTTCTCTCAGCGGCTGGTTTCCATTCGTTGGAATGAATACATGATTTTCCGTAGATCAGATGTCACGGAGGGTCTCCGGTCGGAAACGTTTGAGGTCCTAAGGGTGCATCAGGTCCGAGGGAGGGCGCCCCCTTCTGGCAGCGCACACTGTGCAGGTTGGAGAGGGCAGAGGACTTGGGGGAGGAGGAGGGCCCCGGCCGGCGGGATGGGCCCCCCCCCCCCCCCCCCGGTCTGGGAAGCGGGCAGTGGTAGAGGAGAGGGCCAAGAGGAAGCCCGTTGGAAGAGAGAGAAAGTCCGGGGGAGGCAAACCTTTAGGGGCCCGTCATGTCCCGAGCGCCCACGAGTACGTGCGCCCCACGGCACGCCCGCGCCATAGACGCGCTTCCTCCGCCCCGCCCCTCCGCCCTCCGCCGCCGGCCCCACGCGGGGTCCTCGGTGTCCATGCAGGCGGGGCGCCCCTCGGTCCTGCAGGGCTGGCCCTGCCTCCTCCGCCCCCAGGACTCTGGGTCCGGCTGCCACCCAGAACTGCCCCGGCCCGGCCCCTCCCTGCCGACAGACAGATGTCCCACCTCTCCTGTCTTCTCCTCCGGCTTCTCGTCTTCTCGGTGAGAGGGAGGGAAAGAGACATCCTCCGGGGGCTGAGGATTCGAGCCTCCAGTGCTGAGGCTGGTTTCCGCTCCTGGGCCAGGAGCTGCAGTAGGGGCTGTTTTTTCCGTTTGGGGCTCTTTGTGTGCCCCCCCCCCCCCCGCAGCTGCCCTCTCCCCGCCCCCACCACCCAGCTACCATCCTGCCTTTGGGCCCACGCTCAATACTCTTGGCTTTAGAGAAAGGCGCTCTGGGGCCCCAACTAAGAGGAGGGCTACTCCCCCTGCCCCCCTGTGGGAAGCTCAGGAAGGCATAACTAGCCCAATGCCAGGCCAGGGCCCACTGCCGGTGGTGCTGGGCCAGGGACCTGGCACCTGGGAGGGGAGGACCAGGGGAGGAGGGCAGGGGTGTTGTGCTTGGGGCCAGGAGCATCGCAGGGAGAGGATAGGGCTCTCCCAGACACAGCCCTGCTGGGTTTCTGTCCCCAGGGGAGTCTCCCCTGGGAGCTGGAGTCAGGATCCAGGTGAGGAATTACAGGGAACTGCTGCCTTAGGGAAGGGGAACAAAACCAACTTTTATTGAGCACCTACTATATGCCAAGCCCTGCTCTGGACATTCAATGTCCCCAATAACCTAACGCTTCTAGGAAGGATAGCCATCTTAATTCAGTGAGGAAACGGGCCTGGAGATCTCGTCGAATAAAGGCTGAGCTCAGGAACCTGAGAATGGGGAGGGGAATGGGGTACTGAGGCACATATTAATAACAGAACCGTAATACTGACAACTGCAGGAAAACCTTAGAAATTTTCTCCAGCCTCTTTATATTCCCAGGTGAGGAAACTGAGTCTCACAGAAATGAAGTTGCTTCACCACAGTCTTGCTCCGGTGGCCCCTACCCCACTGCTCCCCTGCCCAGGGCCCCGCGCACAAAGGCAGTTGTTCCATTCCAGGGCCAAGGGCGGCTGTGCTCCGGAAGGGAGCTCTGGCCGGGAGCAACTGCGTGGGGTATTTCTAGGGGGCCCCCTCTGTGTGCCTCGGACAGTCCATGGGCTAGAAGCCACAGCCCTGGCTTTTGTTGTCTGGCCCAGACCCTTTTCCGCTCCGGCCGTGCTCTGAGTCCTGGGGTCCAGCGCGGTGCCAGGCACATGGTGGGCCGTCAGGTTTGACACAGGAACAACTACACGGTTGGAGGACTCCTGTCCCCATGGCAGGCACCCCAGGCGCAAGGTGGGGCCTCTGAGCCACTCCTGTAACTCTGCCGACAGTCCCTTTGTTCTTCCTTCTTCACAGGCAAAGAACAGAAGGAGACCAACATCGAATCTATGAAAATGGAGGCAAGTGTTTTCCTCAACCCTCAGGGGCTCTGTGGATCCTGATTCTAGGAGAAAGCCAGCCGTGGAGAGTGTGTGAGGGGAGCCTGAGGTGGCCATGGCCCCTTCTCTACACATCCCTCCGTGAGGAGGAGAGGAAGTGGGTGTGGAGGTTGGAAGTCCCCCAAGGCAGCCATCTAGCCCCCCTCCCCTCCTGGTTCATGCCCATGTGTCCCCCCCACCCCAGTCCCTCCGTCCCCAGCCCACCCCGGCCTTGCCCAGCACTGGCAGGGCTGCCGTCTCAGGCCAGGAGTCAGAGCTCCTGCGTTCTGTCTGAGGTGCGTGCCCCCTCAGTACCCCCTGCGCGGGAACGAGCCCTGCAGTGGGGCCGTCAGTGCCCATCTTGATGCCAGTCTGTCTCTCTCTCGTCTCTGTCCCAGGGCTCCCGGGGCAGGCTCCGCGGTGGCTTGGGCTGGGAGTCCAGCCTCCGCCAGCGGCCCATGCCGAGGCTCACCTTCCAGGCGGGGGACCCCTACTACATCAGCAAGCGCAAGAGGGACGAGTGGCTGGCACGCTGGAAAAGGGAGGTGAGGAGCCTCCTGGTCTGTGCCCCCACCGGTCTCACAGTGTTGGAAAACCGGAAGTTAGCTTCAGCCACCCCCTGTGGCTGGTGTGTGTGTGTGTGGTGGGGGGGGGGGTCACTGGCTGAGCCTCAGTTTCCCCTTCAGGTTAATCTCTGATACTTTCAGGGAACTGCTTAATCCATAGGTGGTAGTTCCTTTGTTCTTTCAACAATGTTTACTGAACGCTTACCCGGTATCAAGCAGTGTACTACGCTCTGCGTATATAATTCCTGTCCTTGTGGAGTTGACATTCTGATGCGTGAGACAGACAGAAAGCAAGTAAACGGGCTGAAATGGAGGATAACTGCGGACTGCTCTGGGTGGGATAATCAGGAGAGGCTTCTTGGAGGAAGAGACAGTTAAGTTGAGACCTAAAGGAATGGAAGAGCTGGCTCTGTGAGGATCCGGGTGGGAGAGAATGTTCTAGGCAGATAAACAGCACAGGCAAGGCCCTGACTTATTTGGCCAAATAAAAGGCCAGTCTGCCCAGAGTGAAATGAGTAAGGGAGAGAGTGGGGCCAGTTGAGGCTGAGAGATAGCAGGGGGTCCCGTCTTTCTGGCCGCCAAAAGCTGGTTGAATCTGAGCACACTGGGATGCCACTGAAGGTCTCTGGGCAGAGGAGAGATCTGAAGTGGACTCAGGGCAGCAGTGGAGACAGATCCGGGATGGATGTTGGAGATGGAACCGGTAGCCTGTGCTGATGGATGGGAGGCTGCAGGAGCGGAAGGAAGGACTCAGAGACAGCCCCCAGGGGTCCGGTCTGAATGCTGTGACTGTTGTACCTTGTCCTCTGATGGGGAAGACTAGGGAGGAACAGGTTTGGGAATTAATAATTCCTGTTGAAATACTGAGGTGCCTGGGGCCTGGCCAGAGGGAGGTCGGGGCTGCAGGAACCCCTGCATTTATGGTCTGGAGAAGGGTGGCAGGTGGGGACAGAGAGGAGCCTGGGAGGAAGCCAGGGGGAGAGTGTGGGTCTGGGAGGGAAGGTTTTCCGGGGAGAGTAGCCACCTGCTCTGCGGAAGCTGAATTCGTTGATTCATGCCCATTGCGTCTGACGAACTGGAGGTAGCTGGTGACTTTTCTGAGAGAAGCTTTGGTGGGGTCGTGCCAGCCCGCGGAGGGGATGGAGAGGGAGAAGCCCAGGGAAGCACAGTTGGTGCGGCTGCTCTCCCGCGTGTTGGAAGAGTAGAGGAAGGCACGGAAAAGTGAAAGGCTGTGAATTGCCACCCCCCCACCCCGGGGCATTTTGTCTTCACTCTCACTGTCTTTGCCCCAGGCCTGCAGAGGAAGTACCTCTCCCAAGGTTTGCTCTAGAGAAAGTCAAAACAGGGTGGGGGTTTGGCGACTTGATTGTTTCCAGTTCTTTCAGGATCCAGGAAGGAAGGGATTACTTTCCCTGGAAGAGCCTGGAAAGGGGCAGCCCGTCCACGTCTAGGAGAGAGGGGCTTGCCCCTGAGCATGACGTGTGATCTTTGGGATGAAAATGGGTTCTTCTGCCCTTGGGGCCAATTGCCCCCCCCCTCGCTCGGACCCCCTGGGACTGTGGGCGGGGCTTTGCTTTCTAACCCTTCCTTATGTCTGTGGTGCTTTTTCTGCCCCTCCTTAGCCTTGGGGCTGGACTTTTAGACCTAAGAAAGCTTCTAGAAATTCTACAGTCCTCAAACTGTGCTCCCTTGAAGGCCCCCCATTGCAATGAAAAAGATCTTTTCTCAACTTGCTAGAAAGGTTAAGATCATAGATACATTTTCTCAATTTTAAGTTTTCTACTAAAATTTTTTGTTTTTTTTTTTCTACTAAAATTTAAAGACTTGTTTATCATGAACCTTTCCTAACCCCCACAGAAGTAGAGAGAGTAGTATACTGGACCCCCAGAGCCTATATCCCCCAGCTTCCACAGTCATCAGAAGCTTTTCTAGAAAATCTTAAACCCAGCCAGTGTGGGTAACCAATGAGTATTAACAGAAAAAAACTTCAGAAGTTGATTTAATTTAAAATATTTTAGGTCTGTGCAACTTGAGATATAGCAATCTACAGACCACATTTCTGCGAGTAAAATTGTTCTATTCATAGGATATAACCAGAGACGCCTGCAAACAATTGCACGACTTCTCATACAAGTTCGGAACTGATGATCCTTCCTTTCCAGGCTGGGAGTCCAGGGTGCGGAGTTGTACGCTGGCCACAAGCTCACGCCGCACACAGGGAATGGGGTGGGATGGGATTAGAATTCAGGCTTCCTACTGCCATGTGGGGTGGGGCCCGAAGACCACACTTACCCCTGGGGGCTCTGCCAGGGGGCTGGGGGAGGACTAGCTGCAGGTCACAAGGATGTTGGGGACACAGGGAGCTTTCCAGATTCCCAAGTTCCCCTCAGACTAAAGGGTAGTCACTGTCCCCATCAGTCCCGTTTTCTAAGCGGCTTCCTTACCAAGGGCGAATCTTCCTTCCCTCCCTCCCTCCCGTCTCTAGTGGTTCTCCGGCGTTTGACCCTTTCTTCTGAAACTGCCTCCAGAGGCCTTCCTGCCCTTGTCCCTGAGGCTCTTCCCTAGTTCCTCAGCTGCAGCTTCTCAGCATCCTCCTCTGTCCCGCAGCTGTGGCACCCCCAGATCTCTGCCCCTTCCTCCGCCTGTCTGGAACCCCTTGCCGCTTCCGTGCTGTCATAGATCCTTTGCCTTGCCCGCCTCTCTCCCCTCCCGCTGTGTCACTTGAATGTCCAGCCAGCGTTTCCTCACCTCGGAATGAGACACCTGCTCTTCAAAAGCCCCTGCAGAGCACAGAGTCCCCCACATCGGAGTGCTGTGCGAGATACCAGGGCTGCTGGGAAGCCTAGCGGACTCTTCGCTGTCCCAGGATAGGGTGAGGGTTCGGGGTACCTCAGAAGAGCAGCGCCCCAATGGACTTAGACTTTTGCTGCCTGAGGTCATCATCCATCAGCAAGAGGTGGCTTTTGGCTTTTAAGGGATGCACTGGCATCTAGGGGGGAGGGCATTGCAGTAAGACGTGTACAGCTTGCAGGCTCTGAGGCACACGAAGGGAAGATTGTGGTGGGGGGACATGGGAATAGGAGGCTGAGAGCAGCGGGAAGGTGCTGGGGCTTGGGTGCCCTACTGTGGGACTCCCACCGGACTCTGGTCTGCACCTGCCCCTTTTCTCTGGGGCCTTCTTCCTCTGCTCAGTTTCCTTTTCCAGTGACCACCCTTGTCAGTTAGTCCACAATTATTAAGTGAGGGCTACTCTTTACTTTTCTGCCCATCTAAGATTATCCACCTCCCCAGACTCTCCTGCCCCCACCCAAAACTTTTTTTTTAAAGAAGACATGGAACATCACAAAATGAGTGAAATTTAAAATAAGTGGACGAGGAAAACGGGGCATTTCTTCCTTCCCTGAGGCTGCAGTGGGAATTCTTGCTGGGACAGGGAAGCTATTGTCTGTCTTCTGTCTGTCCTAGCTCTTATTCTTTGCACCTCTTTACTAATCCTTTTAAGGATCAAACTGCTTTAATTATGACCAGGCCCTGCTATAGAATACACAGTGGCTCCCTATTGTCTCCTCGTTCACGTCAGAAATCCTCTGGGTGTTTCTCCAGGCTTCGGCCCTCACTGTGATCTCCACAACCGCCCCACCCCACTTCACCACCATTCTCTCATATGAGAGACCAGTCTCCCCTTTGTTTGCCAGGCTCCTTCCCTCCTCGCCTTTCTTCATGCTGTGCTTTCCTGTCCATTCTTCAGGGTTGAGTTGAAGAGCTGCTGCCTCCTCCAGGAAGCTCTCCAGGATTTCTCTAGTTTACCAGTGACCTCTTCCCTTCTCTGCAGCCCTGTAGCCCTCACTGATAATACTGTTGGATGTAGCATTCAGTTTCATAGAGTAGTTTTGCACTATTTTTTATGCATTAATCATGTCTTACCCCATTGTACCCAACCTGGCACTGGGCAGAGAGAATAGGCTCAAGGAATACTTATTAGTTGCTAAGCAGTTGGGAGGTTGGTGAATGTGGGACACCTTCTCAGGGACCTCGGCCCTTGGTGTCCCGAGGTGCTGGCAGGTGTACTGGAGAATAGGGTGGGGCCAGGGGACCTGTGTGGGCAGGCTGCCACAGGTAAGGGGGTGCCCCCCACTCCCCGCCCTGCGCTCCTGCTGTTCCCACTGGGCCTTGGCTGTGCTTGAGCCAGGAGAGCCTTCCCTGGCCTGGGAGAGCCGGCCAGACCCAGCAGCAGGGAGGCCAAAAGTGAGGCGATTTTTCCTCCCAGAGGAAGGCAAGTCTTAGGATCCCCTTCCTGCCAATTATCAGGACAAAAGGACCCTCTGGAGGGCTTAGGGTTTAGGACGGGCTTCTCACACGTGTTACCTCATTGGTCCCCAGCACTGCGAGCAGAGCAGGGGCCTAGCTGAGCAGCTGGACCAGCCATCCAGTCATCCAGCCAGAGGGAGGGGCGTGGACTCCCTTTGTCCACGTAGGGTTTTAGGACTCAGCTATAGCCCGGTGGTGTTAGGGCTCTCAGTGAGGTCTGCACCCCAACACGATTCTAAATGATTTCAAGGCAAGATACCATGTCGTGTGGATCTAGGAGCTGGTCTTTCCTAGCTCCCAACCCGAAGGGAGGAACTCATGCATCCTTACACATATTAGATGCTTAATACAAACTAAGTGGTGATGATAACAAATAATATGTGATCCAAATATAATCTCTTCTCCCCTCCCCTCCCCCAGCATTTCAGACCCAACCTCCCCTGCCCTCCCACCCAGCAGGTGTCTCGATCCTTCACATTCCTGAAGGGGGAAGGCTGCCTTGGGAGGCGAGTTCCAGTGCCGACTCAGTCTCTTTCCAGCGGTGGGACCTTAGGCATCACTTGACCACTGTGGCTAGACTTGGCTGTACTCTGCTCACTCTCCCAGGCGCGTCTCACCTCCAGGAGAGCAGCCCTCACCGATTGTTCTGCCTCTCCCTAGCCCGAGCTTGTTCTGTGCGGGCACTCTGAACTCCTCTGCCCCCCAGGGCTGGCCTTCAGAAGGACGAGGGAAAGAGATGCTAAATGAATAAATAATCTGAGAGTTGTGTGGGTTCATAAGGTAATATACAACATTGAAAGCTCCTAGCACAGGGCTAGCATATCATAGCAACTTGATACTTTTTAAAAATAATTTAAAAATTTTTTTAAGTTTTACACAGATACATTCTTACTGTAAAAACCCCTCCCCTCCCATTTTAATTCCTCCATCCCTGCTACCTGATGCTATCAGTTTGGCGTATATATGACATGGTTTTTTCTATCCATCTCTGTGTGTGTAAATATATAATTTTGCTTCACAGTTGTTTTCCCTTTTCCTTTTTTTTTTTTTTTTAAGTGGAACCACACCGTAGTTTCATTTTATAGCTTGGTTTTTCATTTATAATAGTAAGTCTGGGCCGTCTAGCCACGTAATTACTGTTCTATCCCACCATATGGATTACCATGATTTTATTTCACCGTTCTCTTCCTGGGCATTTGTGTTGTTTACAGGATTGTGCTGCGTAACCGTTGCAACAGTAAACATCCTTGGTCGAGCCTCTTTGTGCATCTGTGCTTCTCTAGAGGGAGATGCTGGTCCAAGGGAACGTGCATTTTGCATTTTACAAAATCTGCCAAATTGCCCTCCCAAAAGGGCAGCACCAGTTTACGCTCCTATAAACCGGGTATGAGAAGACGCCCACCTTTGCCAACATCAATATTTTGCTAATCTAATGGGTGGGAAATGGCATCTTGTTATGATTTTAATTGGCATTTCCCAGATAATAAGTGAGGCTAGACATCTTTTCATATGTTTATTGGCCATTTGCGCTGTTGCTTCTGTGAGCCGAGCAAATGTTGCTTCCTCTTGCTTTATAGCCCTGCAGTCTCAACAGACTGTGCTTCCTGTCTGCCCCGGGACGAACAGCCTGGGACTGTCCAGCGGGTCGTCTCCTGCTGCGCTATATTCCACTTGATAAGCCACCACCACCCGCCTACTGGGCCGGGGGCGTTGTGCTGGGGGCTTTGGGAATAGATGAATTAAGTGTTGTATCCTGGGCTTTAGTACAGGAGACACGAGATGTGGCGGCACAAAGTAGACCATTAAGGACTAAAACCAGATTATGAGCAAAATATGTAAAGTAGTAGCTTTAGCGTATTCTGACTGGCAGACATTCTTCACTGGCTCGCCACATACACACGAATAAAAACCCGAACTAGTGCCTGGCGGCCTCAAAGGCAGCATCAGCCTTCAAAGAGGTGGTGCGCTTGGAGCAGGCATGACCGTGCAGTGCACTTCACCCAAAGGCTGCACGCATCTCAGAGGTGCTCCGGTGACAGCCTGTAATCAGCGCGCGCAGGGCTGCTGGCCCTTCTTTCCGATGATCGCCTGTGAAATTGTCACCCGTGAGGCGCCCCATTGTCTCTTAAGTGGATGGGCTGTTTGCACACTGGAGCGATCACTTCATCTAAGGGAAAAGCTCTTAGAACAACCCCCACTTGGTGATGGCGAGTAAACAAGTGGCGGGGAGGGTGGTAGTAACTCACTCCGGATCCAGGATCCAGCCTCCGGCCACAGCAAAGCCTGAACGAACGGGGCCCAAGGGGACGGCCGGCCGTCACTGAGCACCTAGCACACGCCAGGCACTGTGCCGAGAGCACTGCCCTCTCACCGTAATCCTAAACCGTGATCACGTTCATTCATATTTCGGGACCCACGAAAGGCCCCCAGTGGCCCGGCCCACATCACAGTCACTTACAGAGAACACCTGGCAGGGAAACCTAGCATACACCAATCAGCTCAGCCTTAGCCAGCTCACCTTACCCGAAGACCCGCTGGCCTTAGAAGGAAATGCCGACTTCCCAGCCAACCCTGCCCCGGCTCCGCACAGCCTCTTCTAACGCCCCCAAAATCCCTGGGGAAGAACGTTCCGCCGCCTGTGAGGCCCTGTACTCCCCACTTTCTGGATTGTTCTCCCTTGCCATCAAGCGCATCATTAAGTTGTAAAATTCTTTGTCATGTGACAGATGATCCAGAATGACTATAAGAATTGTTAGCCCTACCTTACTATTAGGAAACTAAGATTCCCTGAGGCAAGTAGGGAAGAGCTCCGTGGAGATCCTTGTGGAGAGGTCGCATGGGTGGAACTGGGGTTTGGAGTCTAGAGCACCTCAAGATTTCTTGCATATTTAGTTCTACATATAGTGTGTATTTTTTTTGTATTTTTTTTTATTGATGTCAGAGAGAAAGGGAGGAGAGAGAGAAAAATCAGCGATGAGAGAGAATTGTTGATTGGCTGCCTCTTGCACACCTCCCCCCCCCCCCCCCCCCCCCCCCCCCCCCCCCCCCCCCCCCCCCCCCC
>PVJC01004243.1:0-65103 GCA_004026665.1 Murina feae | reverse complement strand
GCGCGCGCCTCCGTACCTCTGTACTTTGCTTCCGCTGCTGCTCTGAGTCTCAGACTCTTCTCTGGTTGTAGGATTTTCACTCAGCCAGCCGTCCTGTGGGTGCGAGTGGTGTCCGTGTGTTCTTCTCGTGGTTTTTCTGAAATAGTTGTTCACAGCTGCATATACGGTGTCTACCCTATGCCGCCATCTTGTTTCTCCGTGAATTATATTATTAAGGCGAATCTATAGAAAAAATACTGAATTAAAATTTAGTGATTATTTAAAAAAATCACTGGATCAGATTGTAAGGTCTATATTAAGTAAGCTTTCTATTATAAAATTTCAAATAAGCAATATGACTTCTGATTTCAATTCTACTCAACAGACATTGTTCTCAGACACTGTGAAAGCCACTAGGGAAATATTGACTAAAACATGGTTTCTGAACTCAAGTAACTCACAATCTTGTTACAAACAGAGTAGTAAATCAACAGTGTGATAAATACATAGTTTCAGATTCAAAAACCAAGTGGAAACTCATAAGAGAGATAATCATGAAAACTGAGAGTGGGAAGCCACAATTTGTGTGTGTGTGTGTGTGGGGGGGGGAGATTCACACTTCTATAGAGGGGACCTTATAAGGTATGAATAGGAAAGAAGTGACATCCCAAGGAGAAAAATCTATGCAATATAATGAACAAAAGCGTGTGCTAGTAAAATAAAAAGGAATAGCCTGATATTGAAAAATACTTCCATGCATCTAGCAGGGAGGGTTTATTTGGTCAGATGGTCATTGCTGAGTCTAGAGAGCCATGCTGGTGTCAGGTGATGGAGGATATTATGAAGGATCTCGGGAAAACCTTGGGACTTTACATAGAGAGCTCTCTGAATATGCTGTTAGGAAGATACTTTGTGGAAATGTGATCCTGGAAGCCAGAGCACCAATTCAGGAACAACTATAGACATGCTAGCAAAAAGGTAATACTCCCTGGTGGCAGAATGGATTTAAGTAATAGTAAAGAGGTAGAATCAAAAGGATATGCGGTGGACCATGAAGCTTGGGGAGTTAGAGGAGTGAGATGGAATAGCCTTGGATGATTTTTAGGATTATAGACTAGGCAACTGACTGACTGCATGGTTATGCCACTCGTGGTGGGGCTACTGCAAAGAGAGATTGACAGTTCAGGGGCAGGAGTGCTGGATGATGTAATAAGGCAGGGTGTTGCTTTCTTAACTTTCTTTGGTATCTGCCATCCCTTCCCTTATTCTGTCCCCATTAGTGCCCAGTTGAATTCTTAGTCCCAATAGAGCATATTTCACTTTTCTTGCCAAACCCTATTTTTAATTCCCTAGGGCTCAGTGGGGGCTGCCACTTGGGTTCCTATGTAGACCAAAAGGAAAAATAAATGGGTTCATTTTTAACTACTACAGGAGAGAAAGCAATAGACAAAAAAAAAAATCATTATTGGGTTATGGTTTCTCATTCCAACAGTACCATTACCTACTAGTAAAACATTGGGTTGTGCCCTTCACCACCGGAGAAGATTGTTTTGAGAAATGAATGACATGTGAGTAAAAATCTGCTGGGTAAACACTTAAGAAACATATAATTAGAAAAATAACTAATTTATAAAGTAAGGGAAAGAAAGGAAGAAAAGCCAGCACAAATCTCATAAGAGAAGTCAAGACCATTAATAGGTACCTTAAGCATGAACTGGGGACAGAGTATAAATACTTGTCTTTTAAGGTTTATGGGAAAAGGCAACCATAAAGATAAAGGCAGAAGTCAATGGCTTAGAACAGAGGAGGAAAACATCAGAGTGATAAATAAAACCAGGAGCCCTTTCCTTGGGGAAAAAGTAAGGAAGGAGAGAGAGAGAGAGAGAGAGAGAGAGAGAGAGAGAGAGAGAGAGAGAGAGAGAGAGAGAGAGAGAGAGAGAGAAAGAAAGAAAGAAAGAAAGAAAGAAAGAAAGAAAGAAAGAAAGAAAGAAAGAAAGAAAGAAAGGAGAATGATGTAATCAGGCTAGCATCCCCAGTCTTTCACTCCCCCAAAAGGCTGGTTCTGGCTTTGTCAGCCATACCACCTACATCTCCTCAGCAGTGTAACCTAGTTCTGCACCCTGAGAACCAACTTCTGGCACCCCATGCAAAAATGCATCCTCTGATATCTGCATTTCTGTGGCCATTTTTTGGACCCAGGGATTGTGGCTCCCTGTACCATGTGGATATGGGAATGGTTGTTCTTTAATGAATAAACAGAGGACAAAGATTATGGATGTGGGTGGTTAACTAGTGCCTAATCCTATATAACAAAAGAGTAATATGCAAATTGACCCTAACAGCAGAATAACTGGGAATGATTGGTCACTATGACACACACTGACCACCAGGGGGCAGACACTCAATGCAGGAGCTGCCCCTGGTGGTCAGTGCACTCCCACAAGGGAAACTCTGCTCAGCCACAAGCCAGGCTGATGGCTGCCAGTACAGTGGTGGTGGTGGGAGACTCTCCTGACTCCTTAGCAGCACTAAGGATGTCCGACTACAGCTTAGGCCTGCTTCCTGCTGGCAAGTGGACATCCCCCAAAGGCTCCCAGGCTGCCAGAGGGATGTCTGACTGTCATCTTAGGCCTGATCACCCAGGGAGCGGGCCTAGGCCAGCAGGTGAGCATCCCCTGAGTGGTATGAGAGGGCACTGGCCAGGCTGAGGGACCCCCCCCCAAATTTTTGTGCACCAGGCCTCTAGTCTATCTATAAAACTCCTGCATGGAAAGCCCAACAGAAGGACAGAAATCCTGCTGAAGAAATTGGCTGTCAGACATCTAGTTAGGTGGCTGGATCATTAGCAGGCTCAGTGCTGTAGGTGTATTTACTTTAATAGTGTTTGGGACATCATTGGGGAGAGTAGCAGTTGATCAGCATGGATTTAAAGAAATATGAAGAGCAAATGACAAGGCTGGAAGTAGAAACATGGGGACATTTAAAAACCTTTTTGTAAAAGAACCAAGAAGGTGAGAGGTGTTCATGATGTTCTAGGAACTTGTTGAAATGTTGGCCACAGCATGGTTGTTTTGAAGTTATTTGTGCAAATAAACATTGTCAGGAAGTGTTTTCTGTCTGCCAGCATCAGGGACTAGGTGCAGCTAATTTAATTTAAGGGAAGTTTACTTGCAGGAGAACTGGTGCTTATCCAATCAATTGGGGTGAAGTCCCAGCTTAGGAATGGGTGGTGGCCAAGCCCGAACAAGAACTAGAAAATAGCGACTTCAAAACGATTAGGCCAGGATGCTCATAGCAAATGTCCAACCCCCCAATGTTTTTTTCCATGCTTATGTTCTCACTTAAAGTTCAAAATCCTGCATTAGTGGGCCCCACTGGCCAAGCTTTGGTTATAGGATCATTCTGTGACCCTAAAAGTAAAGGGAAAAGGATTCCCACCCCTTAGAATTCCACAGTGAGAAATAGATGCTTGTTTTTGACCATCCCACCCATGACCCTTGTCAGTGGTGGAGAGGGAATTCCCTGTAAGGAATGTGGATGTTGGAAGGAAAGGAAGAATACATTTTGACTCACACACATACAGACATGCAGCCAGGCAAGTTTTCATTGTGGAAGCAATATGGAGGTGTAGAAAAGTCTAACCACAAAAATTGCTTTTTTATAGTGGGATCATCAAATACTAACATTTCAGCCAGGGTTGAATTGATAGAAAAGGTACATCCTTGGCTCTTCTTCCAGAGTTTGGGATCCTTCATAATGTCAATCATGTCAGAAAAATAACAAGTCACTTTTTGTTTTACCTGTTTAAAAGCTTTGTTTTCCTGGAATTCCATGCATTGGAAACTAGGTATAACTTTGAAACACTTGAGCAATTACTTTTCCTGGTGGTCTGACTGTTGGCTCCCTCAATTCCTAGTCTTCCTTCATAGGCTGCACAGGTTTATTCCATACAGTCTTTGTCAACCCACTTTGGAGGTCTCCAGCATTGCTGCTGTCAGTCTTGGTGTTATTTTTGTAAGCTCATTCTTCTAAGGACCTGGCCTGAGATCACCAAGTCTCATTTAATAAAGATGGTCTCTACAGCCTACATAATTGCCTTAAACTGCTCTAGGCTTGGATTGGAACTAGTGACTTAAAAGTTTTCCTATGTGGGGCTTGTAACAGACTAGACCAAGTTCTTCCCTCACGTTTATTGCAAACACCTCCCTGTTGTGTGTCTCTCTCTCTCTCTCTCTCTCTCTCTCTCTCTCTCTCTCTCTCTCTCTCTCCTCCCTCTCTCTCCTCACATGCTGAACTAGAAAGAAAATATGTCACATGATCAAACATTATTAGATAAAAGAGAATTTGCCACCTGCTGCTTCACTCCCACCCCTCCAGAAAATAAACAGAATTGAATTTGCTAAGAGATCCCAGACTTGTATTTTGTTTTCCTCCTTCAAGGAGTTCCATATGTCATGAGAGAGCCACAGCTGTAGTAAGCACTTGCAAGTCCATCTCTGTTATTAATAAAGAAATTCTATGAAAACAAAAAGCTTCATTTTCTAAGACAAACTTCCTGTTTACTTGCAAACTCATGTTTGATAGAAGAACTGATGATGTATTCAGCCTCATGCCGCTGGCCTGAAAAGCTGGGCACGTAATTATCTATTTTTGAAGACTATCAAGTATTGAATAAAAATGTTTATTTTGGCATTTGAGCTGAATTCTTCCTTTACTCTTCTCCTATTTCTTTTTACTCAATTTTCCCCCCCTGTGAATCTTCTAGAAACAAACAAACAAACAAACACAAAGGTGTTTACCTTTCCTGGACCTTTAAAATTATCTGTTGTAATTTTCTACTTATTTTAAAGTAGACTAGACAAAGCATATGATATTTTTTTTTTATTTTAAGACTGTTCACATTTTTTTGTGCGTAAGAGTATATTGCATTAATTTCATTCATTCATTTATTTCATGCATTCCCTAAATAAATAATGAGTATAGTATTTGCCAGGCATTGTACTGGTGAAGATAATACATTAATGATCAGAAATACCCATAGCCCTTAACCTTATGGTGCTTTTAGACAAATAGGGAAGGAAAAAATAGATGAATCACTTTATGATGAATGTATCATTATAAATTCTGAGCTAAACTAAATATTTTATATCAAAAGAAGTATTTCTTAATTATTTTGTTGACTTCATCCACTTGTTAAAGTATTTATGAATGTGACCATCTTTGGTGTCTGATGACAAAAGCTTTATCCTTTGAGCCAGGCTCTATAAAAACAAACTTAATCCTTGGAGGAGAGTAGGGGACAGTTGATAAAAGTTTCAAATAGGTCTTTCACCCCCTGTCATTTATTGAGGGGTTTTTAGAAACTATAAAAAAGACTATACTTTTTTTTTTTTCATTTGAAACATGGAATTCCGTAGATAATATATGAGGTTTAATTTATGTAAATCCCTTTAGTATATACTGTGAACTATAGAAGAGTAGGAGCAATACTTATTTATATGTCTACATCTTGTCTGAAGGAGACTCCTTGGAAGCATGCGGACTATTATTGGAATGGATGAGCGAGTAAATGAATGGATGAATTCTGGGTTTTTGACTAGATCCCAACATATGTGCCTACAACATTTGTCATTCAAGTTTAAAGGCTTTGAACTGTAAGGATACTTCGGTAAATCCTCACACGGAATAGTGAAAGGTGTTAGGTGTTCTACAGAGCATAAGAATGACATAGCTTTCCCAACTGACACTCTGCTCTGATTTGAGAGCATTGTCTAGGGACTACTTGAAATGGGTAAACAGCCACATCAGTTTAAAATAAGTCAAATTCTAGGGGATTTAGAAAAAAGCAAAAGTTTATTTTCAAATCAGAGGAATAGAATGCAGTGGCAATCCTGTTTGAAACTTGCTTACTTCTAGGGTCACCAAGGAGTGTTGGTGACCTGTTGATAGGTAGCCCAGTCAACTTGACTATTGGGAAAATCTTGGTCTGTTCCATTTAATTTCACATCTGCGGATTAACCTAGAAACAAATTTATATAGGGTATAAAATCTCTGGAGACCTGGCTCACAGTTATGGAGAAGGCTTTGTGTCATGCATAGTCAGGCTCACGTGTGTATGTAGTCTGGCATAGAATGGTGGGCTTGGAATGACGGCAGTGTTGAAGATTACCAAATTGAGAAAGCTATAGTAGAAAGAATGGTCTATCCCCTACCCAGAAGGAAATGAAAGAACTATATCATCCATGAAGTGAGTTATGCATGGGAGTAGATTGTCAAATTAAGCTAGAGGTCTTTAAATTCTCCTTGATCTATTTTAAAAAGAATGGAGGGATGAATTGATTCAGTTGAGTCTTAAATTAAAATGAAAGTCTGTGATGTTGATTCTTGTTTGGTGTGTTTCATTTTGTTTTCTATAATAATAAAAGCATAATATGCTAATTGACCAGATGTCCTTCCAGATGACCTTCCAGACAAAGCTGGGTCTTCAAGGGAAATCCGGGTCCCAGGGGGCCAGATGGAAGCTGGTGCTGGCAGCTGGGGGAAGGAAGTCCTACTCTTACATGAATTGTATGCATCAGGCCTCTCGTCTTGTATAATTGTCAAAGGGGAAATCACTGCATTCAATTTAAAGAAGATCTGAATGGACACTTCTAATTACTTTAGTGTATTAATGTGAGTCAAGAGAACTCTAGAGTCAAATCTGTCTACTCATTCGGATATTTGGTATCTACTCTATATAGGCATTGTCATTCATTCAGGCATTGTCAGTCATTCAAGCATTGTCATTCATTCCGCTCACTCTGTCTACTGTATGCTAACATATTTATCTCTCATCCAAAAATACTTTTCCTTTAAATTTCTAATAGTACACTTTACCAGGTGCATTATAAAAACAGCTTTCTACTCCCTCCAGATTCATCATCAGTTTGATTAATTAATTTAATCAAACACTCCAGTGTGACAGTTTATCTTAATTAGCTAATAATATTCTATTTCTCAGCACTCTTGGGACTTAGATATTTTTGTTGTGTAAAATATTACCGTTCTGTTCTTGAAGGCCTGGGGGCTACCCAAGTTCAGAAGATGTGCTCTACTGAAAGGGAGTCAGAGAAGAAAACAGATCATGAATAATAGTAAAGGAATAATCCTTGAAACGAACACATGTTGAGTGCTGACTTTGTTGCTGGAACAAACATGGTTACTATGATGACAAGGTGGCATCAGTGCTCTGAACTCTGCTCCATATGACAACTTATTCAATTCCAATTGAAAATAATTTGTGTAATCACAAATGGTGCGAGTAAGTGGCTTTTAACTACGTTCTCCCCACCAAAAATCATGAGCGTGTTTTGTTAATTTCAGAGTTTCTGGTGAGCTGCAATGGAGCCAAGTGTCCTATGTTTCTGTTGAGCATTCTCCCCTAGTAGTGCTCTGATTATTTCACTGTCTCGTGTTCCTTTGTCTTCTCTCAGATTCATTTAGAAAAGTTTTCCCATCACTAACGCCTCTCAGGGCTGATCTTACATTCTCATCACCAGCGATCACATTTTAATTACATGGGCCTTTGTTTGGCTTTCTCCTTTCCTATGAGACTGCACTGAGGAAAGCTTCCCCTTTCTGGGTCTAATCAGATTGTCAGATCAATTAGGTAATTGGCAGTAGGTTTATCACATTCCTTAATCAGGAGTGTAGCCATTTTATTAAAGGAAAACAGTCCTCACATGGTTTAGAGATAAGAAAAAGGTTCAATCTGTGTACATAGAGGGAAATAGAAAGTCAACCTGAAGTGTTCTGAATGAGAGAGGGAGAAGGGTGAGAGAGAAATGGACCCAAGGTCTTCAGAGTCAGAATCCTTCCAAGAATAATGCTGTGTGCATCAGAATCACCTGGACTGATTATTTAAAAATGCAGATTGCTTCTCCCCAAGCCAGTCAACTCAGTCGATATGTGATAGAACTCAGAAATCTGTATTTTTACAAACACCCCAGTGGATTCACCCTAGACACTGGTCCTTGATACAATGCACTCTGAGAAACATTGATGTAAAATAATGACAATAACAGGTTTTCCTAATATTACCTTAGCCTAGGGCACTGCTTCTTATGCTTTACTGTGTGCTCCACTTACTTGGGGCTCTACAGATGTCATTATCTATGTGTGTGGTGTGAAATTGTGCTCCTAACAAGCTCACAGGTGATGGTGCCATTGCAGTTGGGCAGTGGAATGCTCTTGGGGGATGGAGGGGGTGGTAAGGCCCTGGAATCTTGGTTCTCCAGTGCTTTGCCCATAGGAAAGTTGGCAGGGGCAGTGGTCACATTGTCTACCCAGTAGAGCTGCTACTAGTAAAAGTCATAAGGCAAGAGGTCTGGCTTCCGGCCAATGTCTGGGCTGCTTGGAGAACCAGAGAAGAGGGATGAGTCCCAAGATGCCTCAGCCAACTATCCCAGAAAGTAGCATCTTGACTCTTCCCATCATTCTCTGAAGCTAAAGAAGAATTATATCTATTTTATAAATATGTAACACAAGACAGGCATTCTGTTCTTTTTAATCAACCACCCATTGAAAGAAAGGGTTTACTGGAATGACCTCCATGTTTTGTGAATAATTTTTCTCCAGCCGGTCCTGTGCTACATAGGCCTCTCTCTAAAAACAGCACCTTGCAATTTGAAATGCTTTCACATTTTCCAGATTCTTTCACATCTGTGGTCAATGAATTTCTTGAATATGAGTTTGTTCTTTCCCTCCAGTGTCTGACGCAATGCTTCTGGTGAGGACTAAGACTTGAGTTCTTTTATAAAATCATAAGAACTTACAACCTAATTAAGGAAATAAGACATGGTTTCATATCTTGTATGATTGGCTTTAGTTTTCTTTCTGTATGCAAATAGGATATTCAGACCAGTGAAGAGTAGGTTGTTTTTATCTGATAGGGCCACTGAAGTGATACTTGAGTTGGACATGGGATAGAAACTTCTGAGGCCACCAAAGCCAAATAGTGCTACCCTCATTTTATGTCATGTAACCAGGGCTCATTGATTTCTCAAGAGTAAAAGTAGGATTGAAAACTTACATCAAGAAATACTTATTGGTTATCTACCATTTCCTGGTACTTAAAAACCCTAATACCACATCCTTGGTAAACAAGGCAGTCTTTTTTTTTTTCAAAAATCTTTATTGTTGAAAGTATTACTGAGGAGGAAGCTGGTCTTGCAAGGAATGTGAGGCCATAAAACCGAACAAAGCCCTGCCCTGTGGGAGGGCAGGGAGCTGTTGTACTGGAGCCAGCCAGCTCAGAACCATCCTGGGGGATGGTCTTCCTCCAGGGCCTCGAAAGGGGGCGGGAGGGGGGGGGCAGAAGGTTATAAAGGCAAAGTCCCTGTGTGTTAAGACACACTGATTTGGAAATTCTTTCCCAGTGTCCACTAGGCCTAGTGCTAATAAAGGACTCCTTCCAATTTATCCATGAGGCGTGCTTGGCATTTCTTTGCTCTTCTACAACATTATTGTCTAATAAAATTGAGCTTCCATATCACACTTGGAGAGAGTAGGTACTTACCACTTAATCCTGTCTGTAACTCTTGGATGTTAGATGTTCAAGATTCTGGAAAGGCAGTGAATCTGCTATGTAATCCTTCTGTATGCTTGAAAGTCGGTATATTTAGTTTACTCCTAATAAATGATACCTGCAGAGCAGCTACTCAGGATCTTTAATAACATCCATCCTTCTTTCATGACCAGCCTGGTAATGTTGAGTTTCAACGATCTGAACAGATCGATAGCAATCACAGGGTCCTTGCAAAAGACTGCCTCCTCTGTAATCTTGGGACAACTTAATTAGGGTTGTCACTCAACTCAAGATGAGGATGTGTGTGTGTAATATTTGAAATCAAGGATTTCAAAAAACAACAACAACACACCAGGTCTTCCTAGTTATTAGAAAATAGGCATGTACTGCTTGGCTCAGTGATTGAGCATTGACCTATAAACCAGGAGGGCATGCAGGAGGCAGCCAATCAATGATTCTCATCATTGATATTTCTCTCTCTCCCTCTCCCTTCTTCACTGAAATTAATAAAAATAAATTTTAAAAAAGAAAATAGACATGTAAATGAGCAATAGGCACTCCATCCCAGCATTCCCTCTTCTGAAGGTGTTCTTTACTCCATCCCCTCCCTCTTCACCATGGTGCTGTGCTCAGAGATAGCCCAATTTGCTGGAACAATAAATGCAGTCTTTTTCGTAAGATCTGTCAAATCTCAGTCCTTTGCTGCTCATGCCAAGGGAAAAACAATCATCTGTAGATATTTGGCCGTGAGTCCTTTTTTTCAAAGTAAACGATGAGAGATTTACGAATTGTGGGCCAACAAGCAGAAAAACCAGAGCATCCAGTCTTAGTTGATCTGAGACTGACCTGTGGAAATTGTAGAATAAATCTTTTATTTTCTCTTTTGCCCAAACTCTCTCTTGAAATATTTTAAATCATCTTTTTAGTATAATAATTCATGTAGGAAATGAGAAAACATAGAGACGAAAAAGAAAAAACAAAACACAACACCCATCCTGAGATCTCTATAGCACTGCCTGTGTATCCAAAACAACGTGGACTTTCACCTTTACAAAACACAATCTGTCTTCAGCACCACATGGGCACCATGAACTTTTTCAAGCTCTGTTCTTGATGATGATTACATGTTAATTTCCATGGTTCCAGTGCTTTTGTTTCCCCTGAGAGATGCATTTGCTTTAGTGAGGGCTTAAAGCCTCCCCCAGTTCCATCCACAACAATAGATATTCAGATGCTTGTGGCAGTGACATCATTATAATTATCCAGTAAGATCATGTTTTGTTTTGTTTTCATTACCACTTTAGCTTTTCAGTATGGACAAAATTTTTAACTCTAGAATAGATACATATTCAGGTCTTTTCTTAAAAACTGTTTTGGGTTTCTGTTGTTTTGGGTGGGTTTCCTAATTGACAACCACTGGTGATATTTGGTATTGACAGTCTTTGTGCTCTAGACAAGTGGAGGGAAATTAAATTTGTCTGGTATGGGTTTAACTGACAAATGTTAGAGACTGACCTTTTCAACAGAAATTTACTTGGAAGTCCTAAGTGAAGCTCCGCTTTAAGCTAAATTTGTCACCAAGACATGATTAAATTCTCTTAAATGTAGATCAATTGCACATATTATTAATGGGAATTGAAATCTCCCTAAATGGTGTCATAAATTTAAAAGAGAAAGGGAAAAAAAGAATGTGAAGGTTAAGGTGCCTCATTCTCTAAGTGGATAATCTTATCTCAGAATCTCAGAACTCTGTTTGAGGGAAAGAAAGTGTTCATTCCACAGCAGGCTATGGCTACATTATTCAGAATCTACAAAGGCATAGAATGTTATGTTTTTCATATTGCTGAATTCCAAAAGCTCCATGTCCCATAACACATGGTGAGAATGCCATAAGTGTGGTTTCGAATGAGCGAAAGAAAGAAGGAAGGAGAGAGGAAGAAAAGGATCAGGGGAGAGAAGAATACATTTTGATGGAAACAGTGTGATAGAGATGTGGCCTGAGAAATAACTGGTGTTCTCAGCAGAAAAAAAATAATTGATTGGCTCAGAGCTCTAGCTATGGGTGTATTATCACGTTTGAGCATGACTTTCTATCTTGATTAGAGATGCCAATATATAAAAACTGAACAAACCAGACACTGTGTGAAGGGTCAGCTTACCCGTTCAAGGTTAGATACAGCTAACTTTCTCATTTTCTTTACCCCAGTGAGTCAGGAAAGTGTAAGTCAAAGAGATGAGGAGAGAGCAACAAAGATACAACCTGGACCTTCAGTTAACAGATTTGCTAATTATTTCTTTTTTTTTAATGACTGCACATTAGCTCATATGTTTCCTATTCAATCTTTGAATAAGGCATAGAATCTGTAAGTTGAAAAAGGAATGAAAACATGTACTTTCAAAGCAGGAAAATGTGAAGGTATTATTCACATTTCTAATAATATATTCTAAACTTATGAATCTCACCCCTCATTCAGAGGAACTCTTGTGCCTCATAACATACTTATGCAGATCAGACACATCTCTCGGGTTTGTGGAGAGTGGCTCTTCTAAAATTAAATCATATTGGAAGACATACGCTTGCTCTGAAATTTCAATTATTTTCTACAAATGGCAAGGAGAGCAGACTGAGTCCCAAGCATGCTTGGGACACTGTATGCCAAACCCCTCTGGGTCTTTGAACAGTTATTTCTCCATATCACCTGACTTTGGTGGACAGAGTGATATAAATTTTAATGTGTAAGTGGTGATAATTGTTCAGTATAATCAGGATGGAATTTGAATCTATGAAGGTTTTGCTGGCTTTTTTTGTTTATTCGCTTTGGGGATAATTTAGCACAGTTTCAAATCTAGGCCTGGGCTATATCTCCAAACAATGTAATTGTTTTTTGCCCTATTCTTATTAAAAGTCTTTAGGAAAGTCCTCTATCTGGAGAACATCAGTTTTTCTCCCCCCACCCCCCATGCCCTGCCCTAGATCACTTGTGCTTAAGTAATCTCAGGATAAGAAGGTAAGGCCAGCCCTAACCGGTTTGGCTCAGTGGATAGAGCATCGGCATGTGGACTGAAGGGTTCCAGGTTCCGGTCAAGGGCATGTACCTTGGTTGAGGGCACATCCCCAGTAGGGGGTGTGCAGGAGACAGCTGATCGATGTTTCTCTCTCACCAATGTTTCTAACTCTCTATCCCTCTCCCTTCCCTTATGTAAAAAAAATCAAATATATATATATATATATATATATATATATATATATATATATGAGAGAGAGAGAGAGGGAGGAAGAGAAAGGCCAGAAACTAGGAATTCTGGTCTAAAGAATCTAGCATTTAGAACAGAGTCAGCAAGCTACAGTCAAAATCTGCCTACCACCTGTTTTGATAAATAAAGTTTTATTGGAACACAGCCATGCCCATCTGTTTATATATTGTCTATGACTGCTTTCCTGCTACAGTGGCAGAGTTAAATAATTGCATGACAGACGTGAATATTTAGCATCTGGCCATTTATAGAAAAGTTTCTCAAAGCCTGATCAAGATCCTATTACCAACAGTATGACTGCCCAGTATCAGGTTGGTAGAACCAAGTGAATTGCATGTCATTCTGCAGGAATGTTGGTAAAGATGAGGATGATGCATAGACAACCCAAGAGCAGCCACAGTAAATCCAGAGGCAGGGAATTTAGGTATTTACTAGTCTCCATTGGGTTTCTGAAAGAGAGAGTAACTCAGATTTCACTTTAGGTGAGCTTGCCCTCAGAGATGCCAGTGGGAAATGAACCAATTCATATTCATTCAGTGTCCAAGGTATTTTCAGGGCCTGTGGCATACAATCAAACATGATAAATGCATGTTGCCTGAACAAATACAAGACTACTACTAAAGAACGATTGGCATCATAATTATTGCTAATCTTCTGGCGATTGATAGGATACCAGTAAGAAGTCTATTCCAAGGATAGTGAATTAGGGTGGCAGCAAATTTTCAGCTTCTTGTCTCTTCCTGTTTAGCCCATTGGTCTTTAACCACCTTAATGTCTCATGTTCATTTTTCCCCTTCTCTGTAAGTACATGTTGTAGATCGATAATAGGCTTGAGTTTTATTAAGTGGAATTTGAAGAAGGCATTCCTGATATAAATGATGTTACTGGAACAAATGACTAAGAGATGTTAATGAATTTCCTTTTCTGGCCTTTAAAATATAATGGGATGCAAGATCATCTCTCAGAAAAGGTTATAGACCAGTGGCGGGATGAGTCAATTTAGAATATATTTGTCACCCTTGGAACTTTTGTTTCAAATGTGGAGCACACGGAAGAATAGATATTTATTAAACAAGCCAAAATCATAGTAGTTATTTTAATTTTCACTACAAATCTAAGTGTGAGGTACTGTTGTTCTCATTTTGCAGAAAAAGACACTAAAACTTAGAGAAGATGCAGAAATTACGTGTAGCCACCTTGTGAATGAACCAGACAGGATGAAGCTCTAGCTATTTCTGAAGTCAAGGTCTTCCCACTGGACCATTGTAGCCTGTCTGTTGGAAAGTCATTGTTCTTTTGTGTCCTCTTTAAGAAGAGTCACTGAGCTATTGAAAGGAGGGTAATGCTTGGTTTTTAGGGTAGCACCTGATTCTGCATTCTCATACAGAGCAGAATTCTATTTTTGTTCTACTGTCTTTTTTTCTAACACACACAAAAGTAACCGACCATTTTCTTTCTTGTCACTCATTTGTTAGCCTACTCCTTGTTCATCCTACAAGGTTTCAGACACACTAAACCTTTTCTCAGAATGGATGGTTCTAAATCTGGGGCGTTGTAGATTCCTGAGCACTTCCAGGACCTGTTGGATTAGAAACACTGAGGAAGAAACCCAGGAATCTGAATTTATAACAAGCTTTCTTCCTCTCTGCAACCCCACTCCATTGTAAATGTCAGGGAGACTGTCCTATAGGGAGTTGGCCCTTTGATGTAGTTTGATGACATAAGATTTAGGAACTCTTCAACTTAGAAATGTTTTCCAAATTATGTTTTTAGATTTTGTTTCTTTCTTTTTTTTTTTTAACATAAAGAGATTTTTTTAGTTCTTTAGTCCCAAAGCTACTCTAGTTAATACTTTTTTTTAACTACGAAGTGGCTGAAATGTGAGACACTTTAGAGAAATTTTCCAGCTTGAAAATATTGGTTGGTTGTATCTGGATCTTTAAACGGAGCCCTGTCTGTTCTCGGCCTGCTCATAAAGGTTTATAAGCTGCCAAAGTCAATTCCCCTAGGTCACACATGAGCTGATCATTTATACGGGAGACATGGATTGGCAGGGAGTGAGGGCTGGAAATAACTGCAGTATTCAGTTCCCTCCTGGGTAGTATGTTTGGGAGATAGTGTAGGATACAGGTTTCAGATACAGACTTTGGGCTCAGACAGACTACCTTTGACACCAAGCTCTGTCTATTATCAGTTGTGTGAGCATGGACAAGTTCCCTCCCTTCTAGGAGCCTTGTTTTCACCATCTGTAAAATAGGGAAGGATATGTACTAGTATAAGAATCCTTTTCCAGGTGCTGTAGAATAATCCTCTGCCTTTTCCAAGCCCTCTCCCATGGCTTCTCTTCTCTGCACCCCGGCACCAGAGTGGGGTCCTGCATACCTCAGTGGACTTATCTTTAGGGGGGAGGGGATCTGCACAATGAGGTTCAGTTCCCAGACAGACTGTACTCTTCCTGAATCTGCAAATTACCACCAGGTCATTCTCCACAATACTACCAACAGGTCCTGGAATTCTGTCATGCTGAGTACATCAAATCTTCATTTTATTTTCCACTCGTCACCAAACATTGCCTGAGTTTTATTTGCTGAGGGCTGTGCCCGTTTTTTGAACCAAGTTCTCCCTTTTCAAAAACACTTTGATGCTTGAATTTTCTCTTAAAGCCCATTAAGCAGCCTGAGATTTGTTCCCTGAATTTTAAGGACGATTGGTTATTATTCATAATTTATATAAAAACCCAGCTGTGGCAAAAAGAAAAGGTCTGCCTCAAGATTTTCGGAAATAGTTTAAGCAAAAAGGGTTGAAATGCTTTTGGAGATATGAAAATAGCAATTGAGTCTCATTAGCCACAGTATTATCAGGAACATTTGGTAAATGCCTGATTACTTAAGGCCGTATGCTAGGCACTATACCAAGGAAACTGTACAGGGCTGGTCTCTGTCCCACAGAGTTTGTTCTAGAAAAACTTCTTCATGGCCTGCATATGCCTCATCTTTGGGTATCAGGATGGAAAGACGGATGCAGTTGGTATTCAAGGATTTGGGGAGATCCCACTTCATTTTGAGAGATTTAGGCTCAGGCATCTTGGTATGGAGACATCTGAGCATTCTGTCTGTCTTTTCTCTGCCACCCCTCTCTGCGGTTTCCCACACAGTCCACACTACCGACCATCTCCCTGCCAGGCAGCAGACAGAGTGCATTGCCTAGAGCCACCACACTGGCATTAATCTCCAGGGAAGTGCTTTAAGATCACTTCCTATAAAAATCCATCTGCAGATACTGTGCTTGACCTAAAGTTCGATGTCAGGGGAACAAAATATTGATTCTCATTTTGAATCACGATCATTGCTATGAATAGCAAGTGTTCTAACCTGATAGATCCCGGGGATGCTAAGTGATGGATGGGCTTCTGTTAATTAAAAAAAATGTCCATAACTCCCAAACTATAGTTCAAGTTGAAGTAAATGATAACAATAAAGCACAGCTAATACAAGGCTGAATTATTTATGTTGATTAGAAAAACCACATCCTCAATCTCAAAATAGCCACACTCCTTAATAGTGTATCAGTAACCTTGGTGTCTTAGGAATTGCCCTGTCATAAGGGAACAGGAGGATCAGGCATGGAATCAAGGTTATGCTAAGAAGTATAAACTGGTAGTTACAAAATAGTCCCGGGGATGTAAAGTACAGCATAGGGAATGTAGTCAGTAATATTGTAATAACTATGTATGGGGCCAGGTGGGTACCGGAAATATCGGGGGATCACTTTGTAAAGTATATTATTGTCTAATCATCGCACTATACACCTGAAACTAATACAAAGTAATAGTGAATGTAGACTGTAAATGAAATACAAAATAAATAGAGGGATATTTAACGAAACATTATGCTAAAGAAGAGCCTACATTGAAGAAATTACTCTAAATTCAAATTAGACATTTTGTAAACAGAAATCATTATGTTGTTAATAGAAGTAATTCTAGATAACTATGCTTTGGTGCAAATGATAATGCCATTGTTACCTCCAAGCATTCCTCACTGGCCAACCTTGCCCAGGAATGAATGACTCCTGACCCATGTCCCATGCCCAAGCCAAACTTACCACCTAACCAGTCTCACTGCCTTTTCCACTTCTGCCATTCTCTAGTGTATCCCCCACTCAGCAGCCAAAGTTATCTGTAAAAACGTTGTCAGTTTTGGACATACCTTTGATCAAATCCCTCCCATGCCTTTTCCATCTCGCACTCGAGAAAATCTAAGCTTCTTACCCTGTACTCAGGAGGAAGCCCATGTGAGCTGGCACCTGCCTGTTTCTCTCTAATCATCACCCTCTAAGCTGTAAGCACAGGCCTTTCTTGTGGCTCCTCAAATACAACTTCAGGCCTTTTTACTTGTACTTGCCTCTGCTTCTGGTGCACACCCACCCCGGCCTCAGCCTATGTCATTGGCTCAGAGAGACCTTCTAAAGCCTTTCCATCAAAAGTAGCACCACAATGTCACTTTTTATAATACTCTCCTTGGTTTTCATCTGAAAATATCGAATAGTCTTATGGGTGGGATTGATTGTCTTTCATGATGAAATACAGGCTGTAGTAGATTACTAAACCTTCACTGATCTGATTCATTCCCCTCACTTAGGAGAAGAAACTTAGCCCCTCTCAAAATGAAGGTATTTATAAATGTTAAGAGAAAAGAACTGTTTTAGGCATAATGTTGACTGTGAATCTGGGGTCCAGACCGAGTTTTCTGTGATTATGCAGATCTCAGACACAGTGAGCTCATTGTGTATTAGTAAATATTTATAAAGTACTCTATATTGACAAAATGTTTCACAATCAGATTGATTAGTGATTCTTCCCAGCAACCTTGTAAGGTCAATCAGCATTATTAAAGAATAGTTCAGAGAGGTTGGGCAACTTGCCCAAGGTCACTCAGCAAGTCATTGGCAAAGTCTGCATTGGCATCTTCAGAGCCCATTACTGGGACAAGCCCTGGTGTTGACTGCTGTTGAAAGGGTGACCCCCTAATCACTTTTCGTGTAAGGTAGGCATATAAACACTAAATGTTCTGGAGGGAGAGAAGTGTGGAGGCCTTGAGTTGAAGGAGTTAGTGTTGCAATTAGAAACTGGAGCCAGCTATTGAAAATTGAAAGTGCTGCTTAATGAAAGTGAATTGGAGGATGTTTTATTTTTGAGAGAATAAGAGAAATGAATAAGAGAAGTTTGAAAAATAAGATTGTGTAAAATGCAGGAAGTATGTAGAAAATAAATTTGAGTGCTATAGGGGAAGGGGGAATTAACCTATAGGGCAAAAATTCTTTACAAAAATTTTAGTGCAAATCTGAGTCATGGTATCAGAGATAAGTTCTATTTAGAAATAAGTTGAGTTCTCCAAAACAATATGCTACCAACTCACCTCCATTAAGCAGGGTTTTCTGATGCTTTGGGAGGATGAGATTTGATTTTCAAATATGTATTATTTCAATGCTTGTAGCCCAGGATACATATTGCCAAGATTCACTGTTACCAACATGTCCTGCTAAGCCCCCTCCAGGAATATATATCAAGGAAAGCAATCTCAGTTTTAAGAAATCTTGCTGCATCCCACTTGGCATTCATATTTTTTTCTGTGTTTTTTCTTCCTTCAGAGTTTATTATGAGTAGTTCTAAGTCAATGATCTATCAAGTCCCAGATAATTTCGGGCCTTTGGATCTTCATTTTAAATCCCCCAATTCTGTTCATTGGAAGCAAATTTTCTTGAACTCACCATCAACCTCAGCAATAACTGCTTACACTGACAAATACTATGTGCCAAGAACTTTTTTGGGGGAGCATCTCATGTAAACCTTCCAGCAATCCCATGAGACCATTACCATTGTGATCCCCATTTTACAGACAGGGAAACTCAGCTCCCAGGTGTAAACCCCGAACCTTTGCTCTACCTCAGTGAGATCTTCCCCTTCTGAAGATCTTCCAAAGACTGAACAGCACAGGCAAGCTCCATGTGTTTTGGGTGCTGTTACGTTGGTGAGTGACCAACTTTGATAAACAGGTTCCTCTTTGGTTATAGCCTTTGTTCCCTGCATACTCCCCTCCTTGGCATAAGTAAGGCACCCTAAGCTTGGGCCTGAAGTCATGTCCTTTTACTTGCTGTCCCCTCTGCCTGAGGCACTTTTTCTGGACATATGCACCTCCCACTTCTATGATTCAGATTTATTGTCAAAGTCCATATCCAAGGGGCCTTCTCTGACTACACTGTATAAAGTGGCACACACCGTTTTCGCTGTAGGTCCTTCTCTTTCCTTTTGCTTCGTGGTGTTTACCATCACTTGAAGAATTGTATATTAATGTGTTTGCAATCTGCCTCTTCCCACTAGAATTTGAGCTTCACAAGAAGAGCAATTTCATATTCTTTTTCTTCTTTCTGTGTTTTATTGCCAGTGCCCAGAACAAGGCCTGGAACATGGGAAGAGCAGCATAAATAATTGTGGAATGAATGAACATCACACTACTTTGCTACACTGTATTTCTAACAATTAAAATAGCTTAATGGCAACTATATGTTATGTCTGGTTTTGAAGAATCAGTCTTGGATGTTTGGAGAACGTTTTTGTAGCCCCTGTTACCAAATATTCAGCTGCCACTCATGCCACAGAAAGATAAAAGCCAGGAACGATCTGAGAGTTCTCATTTATACTGTGTTCATCGTGAAGCACTTAATAATTCAGAGAAGGGACTAGGGTACAATTGTGAAGGGGACTACCAGTGTTTCCTGGATTACTTCACTTTTTAAATAAAATTGGAAAAGCTGAGGGCACTGGGACCTGGAAGTACTCCTGGGTACTTGTGGACAAATGTCATGTGGTCTGGAGTAATAGTGTGAGTTAGAACTCCATCCCCAGTCAGCTGTATTGCCCAGATTTTATGAAACAGGTACTAGTATCAACATATGTGTAACCCTATCTATTGAAAAAAATCTGCATTAGTAACCGGTAAAGCTAGTAGTTTGAGTGGGTTGGATATCACTGCATGCAGACTGGAGAGGATAAGGATTAATTGATGACTAATGTGTCCCTCTATTCCATGAAGGATGCTGGGATACATTCTCTGTAAGAATTATATGTATTTATTTAATTGTTAATATCCTCTTTGCCTGACAATCATCCCTAGTCCTCACTCCATTCCCAGATGTGACCATAACTTTCAGTTTGGTTGATGTAATTCTAAAGTGCAGCTATATGCTGTTTCCAACACATCTAAGCTCTAGTTAATGGGTGTTTTGTTGTTGTTGTTTGTATTGGAGGAGAAGGAACTTTTTTCATATATAGTACTGCATTCCTTTCTTGAATTTTGATGCAAGATGGCTAGGGTTTATTAAATTTGATAAGATGAAGGTCCCTTTCATATTTGATAACTTATAATTTTGAGAAACGTCATTGCACAGGAATCAGAAAACGTGGGTTCTGTTTTCCCTTGGACACCAGCTAATCCGTGACTCACTTACTCTGAGTTTGAGCCTCTTTATCAGCAGAATCATGTGGTTGGACTTACTCTGTTCTGTGGAAACTGCGCTCTATTGATCCCAAGAGGTCATGTGAAAGTGTTAAAGCGTTACTAACCAGGAATCAAGGATGCCGGAGGGGAGGGTTGGGGTGGAGGACAGGTGTTTCAATAAGGATAAATCCATATCTGTTTAATATATAATTAGACTAGGGCTTAAACTCTCCTACTGCGTTTTTTCTTTTAATCGAACCGAGGTGAAATCATCTAAGACCTTATTGAAACTCTATCATTCTAGAAATTTTAACTTTCTTCACAGTAATAGGTAGAGACTAACATTTTTTTTTTAAGCTGCAAGTTACAGGTCTCGAATCACAGGAATGTACTATCTGATCCTATTGGCCAATGCCACCCCAATAAATTTAAAAATAACTATAGAAATAAAAAGCTGATATTTTAAGATGATGTAATGATGTGCAATAATGAACACACCGTGCTCAACCAGGGTCAATCATTTCACCCTTAAAAAGCTAAATAGAAAACAGAGAGGATATAACAGACAGAGAGTATGTACCTCCATCCTGACACTCCAACCCCTGGGTGTGTCCTTCAATGTTACCATGAGATGTATCTCTAAGTCCAACATCTCAGGGGTCTGTTGTAGGCCTGTCAATGTCAATGTACAATTTTGCTGCAATGGGAGTTATTGAATGTTTTAGTCAAGGCTGGAGATCAGCTGGTCCAGTCCTCTCCCATTATATATGAGGAAGCAATTTTCTCATTTTCCACATCAGTTAACTTAGTAAACTGAAGGTAGCAAATGCTCACTTATATACCGTCATATGAAACTCAGGCTCCCACCATCTCTGGAATAAAACATAGCAAGGCGACATGACACTCAGAAAGCCATTTTCACATTTTAGAATAATTGGGTCATTTTAATATCAGGGAATCAAGTAAAGCCCATAGGCACCACTAAATATTTAGTTGATTGTGCTTTTGGGAATACATTTCATATAATTTTCACTTGTATGTTCTGAGGGAAGGGCTAGCAGGACCGAGTAACACTGGCTTCATCTGACAAATGTTTTACTTACTTTTGCTTATTCCCAGCAAGGCATTCTCAGTGCTCCTTTATCTTCTCAAAGTGCCGTGTGAGAGGAGAAACAGCACAGGACAATGAGCATTCACAGCTCAAATTCATTTTCTGACAAGGATTCTAAAGCAAAGAAGATGTATACATATGCCATTTCAGCGGGGGGCCTGGAACTTGGGAGAAACAACATACAAAATTCTTGAATGAATGACTTCATAGAGACTACACATTGTGCCTGATTTTAAAGAACTAACCCCTCATATTGGCTTGTTAGATGTTTGCCCAATGATTCTCTTTCAAAAAGAAAATAGACTTCAGGATGATAACTGGAAGATGTTATGAACAGCGGTGGTTCCTTATTTAGGAAGCAGGTGATCTACGTTTTGGGAGCTCCATTGGAAATTTTCATTTCTTTCCAGACTAATGATTCTATCTTTCTACAAAGAACACAACACATAAGCGGCTGAGATGTCTTATATCTGCATTAAGCATGATGGCTTCAAAAATCAACTGCCTGGGTTTGAATCCAGGTCCTAGTATGGTGGTTGTGTGGCATTGGGCGAGTTGGTCATCTTTAAGTCTCCATCTCTACAGCTGTAACATGTGGGTCATATGAGTACTTATAGGGTATTATGATAATTAAATGAGACAATCCTTGTAAAGCGCTTGTTAGCACAGAGTACGGTTTGTTTTGAGCATTTGGTAGATGTTCACTGTTATTATTCATAAACCATTTGACACAGTTGATTATGAGTGTAGGGTAATGCAGTCTATCCATGGGTGACCTCAGCATGACGATGGAAGTGTTGGACCAGAAATGTCTGGGGATTAGGGTCATATCAAAATAGAGACTCTAAATAGTTGAACAGACATGCCCATCTTTTCTAAATATCTTCACCCATGTAAACAATAAATGCGTATTGGTTGTTCCATCACTATGTTTATATGTAATATTTTAATAAATTGATGCATAGTACATTTTACAAAAAACATTAGTATGAGTTCTTTCTAAGTAAAAACCTGATTTATCTTGCATTTGTGTCATGATTAACCATCCGACACAAAAAGTCAGCGGGGAGCCCTGAGTTACTTTTTTTTTTCTTCCTCACCCTCTAAAAAGAAATGCAAAGACCAAATGTGGAATTTCTCAAATTATACCTTCTGATAATAAAGGAGAACATATCAGAGCAGTGTGTTCAAGCAGTAACATTGTTTGAGCACCTTTTGGATAATAGTAAAAGCTACAACGGTGGAGAGAGGAATAGAAGAGTGGGCGGAAATGCATCTTGCTCTCTAGTAAATGGCCAGCAGTTAGGGAACATAAGATCTGTATGAGGGTGATACCTGGCCTGGCAGGTATAAAAAGCCTATGGGAGAGATGCAGGTGTGCTACATGGGCAATAAAGGAATCATTTCATTTTGCAGAGTGATGTGAGGAAGCTCAGTGAAGGAAGGGATATGTACATCCAGCCTTGAAGTAGACAAATGGATTTTGATGGGCAGAAAGAAGGGTGAAAGGATAAATGTAAGCTCATCCTGCCTTTAGAGAACATAGTCTATTAGCACAGGAAACTCTGAACATCTGCAGTTTCATTGTAGAGGGGTCTGGGATGTCGTAGAAGAAAGAAGAAAGACTGCTGGCGATGGCATTGTCAGGCATCTCGAGAAGGTGCCTGTAAAATCACTAAAGATGAGAAGGAATATGTGCCATGGGCCCCAGCACCAGTGTGTCTGTTTAGCAGGGGGTATTGCACTGCAAAAACACAGAAGCATGAGCGAGGCTGCATCTGTGAGAGAGAATAAGCAGTAGTTTTCCCTATGCCGCTGTACACAGGTAAGTCCCAAACACCGCAGAGATGGTACGGGCCTGCCCTGTATGAAACTTGAACTGAAGTGGAAGGTTCAAATGAAAGACACTGGAGGCAGACAGTCCTGCATGCGTGTGTGTATGTGTGTGTGCCCATGTGTATGTGTAGTTAAGGAGAATTCTCTTCCTATACCTGTTCCTGAAACAGCTAAACAGAAGACCTCTGATTTGCCTTCCCTTTTGTTTTTTTTAAATATAGTTTTATTGAAAGAGAAAGAGATAGAAACATCAATGATGAGAGCGAATCATTGATCAACTGCCTCCTGCTTGTCCCCTACTGGGGATTGAGCCTGCAACCTGGGCATGTGCCCTTGACTGGAATCCCAGGACCCTTCAGTCCACAGGCTGACACTCTGACCACTGAGCCAATACAGCTAGGGCTTTGCCTTCCCTTTCTTAAGCAAAATAGTCAAAAACCCAATTATCAGTGCCAACCAGTTTGGGTTACTTTTATACGCAACAATGAACTGGAAGGTATTTCAGAGGTAAAGGTTAACCCCTATCTTTATTGTTACCATTATGTTAGATCTCCAATTTTATCTACAGCAGAAATATATGGCATGTATGTGGCAATGTGCTGTATACTACTATATCACCTCCTTTTCTGTGGAGCAATGTGCATCCAGTCACAAGCAAATAACATTCAGTTGTTTGTTTGTTTTTTAATTGTTTTATTGCTTAAAGTATTACAAAGAGTAGTACACGTGTCTCCTTTTTTCCCCCTTGACATTCCCCCGTCCTCCTCTACCTCCCGAGTATCTTGTGTCCATTGGTTATGCTTATACGTATGCATACAAGTCCTTCGGTTGATCTCTTACCCCCTCCCCCGACCCCTCCCCGGCCTTCCCACTGTAGTTTTATAGTCTGTTCGATGCTGCTGCCCCATGTGACTGGAATCATTAACACCAAAGTAGGATAATGGCCCAGAAAGCCTAGGAAGATGAGAGAGAACTTCCACAACTTGAGAACACGTAGGTGCCCACCCATGTCTTACATTGAAAAATAAAATTCCAATTTCTGTGATATACGGCAGAGTGGACATTCCTTTGCATCCCATTGACACGGCCTGCCCCCTGACCTCAAGGGTTAGCCTCCCTCCCTCCCTCAAATTCTGCAAGTTAACCTGAAAAGTTCAGGGAATCCAAGAAGCAGAGGGTAGCTTATTCAACTCGGAAGCACCGTAATGTCTCATCAGCACTTTTAAATTCTATGGTTAGGCTGCCAGGCAAACGAATTTCAGGGCGGAAACTTTCGAAAGCAGGAGACAATTGCCTTCAGCTCCCTGCCATTGTCTGATGCAGATTACCTGTTATATTCTCGAGATATTATGAAAAATGCATTTGGAGATCTCTGCTTGACAGTGGGCAGACTGCTGGAATCTGGTGAATGTATTTAAAATGTACAGGGCATAGATTATTAGTTGAGCTGACAGGTTTTAAAAAATTACCGGAGAATGATAATGAAGTTATTTAAATGTCGACTCACACACATTTTCTGAACCCTGAATTATTCCCACGGCTTTAACCTCGTGCATCCTATGTTATCAAAGAGTAGAGTCTGCGATGCAGCCCGTGTGCCTTTGGCTTTGGAAGCTATTTTTGTGCTGCCAAATGCACTAGGCGCAACGAAAGGGGGCGCTCTTCATGGTTTTAGGAAAGAAGCAAAACACAGACGCCACAGCTGCGATTTAGAGGCGAACTCTGCTCTGATTGCAGGACATCTCCATGGTGCTGATTTGAGGAACGCCCTGGCGCTTCCTGTCCCAGAGTTTCCCCTGTAGCTTGTTTTGTGACCTTGGCCATGTGGCCTGATGTGTCTGGAGTAGAGCGTTTTCCCTACCTGGAGTGTGAAGGTGGAGAAGGAGGAGCTCAGGGCATTTGGGTACTTTCTAAAACCTTTTGAAGAAATGGCGTGGGTCACCCTTGATTCAAAGAGTGTGCCCATTCCTCATCATGCATTCATTCACCCGCCGTGTGCAGAGGCCATCCGCTGTGTGCCTGCATTGTGCTGGAGAATGGATATGGGGGGGAGAAGGTGAACAAAGGTAGTTACTGCCTTTGAGATCAGTGACTTGGTCAGGACATGGATGTCAGGCAGAGGTTTCTTGAAGAAAAAGTAGAGGAGTGTGGGACATGCTCACTATCCCACTTCAGCCCACATAGCTGATTGTATCTGCTGAGAGCAGGGAGCAGTAGTCCTTGCCAGGCTACGTGAGCTTCTTGCTGACTTAGTAGAGATCCATGCAGGCCTCCCATGAAGAGCACGCTTCTATCAAGTCAGGATTCATTCAGAAGCACCCTGTTAGCATCCGGGACACTCTTCTGAGAGCAAGAAAGCCAGCAGTGAATAGAACGGACATCTTTCCTGCTCTCATGGAGCTTACATCTGGTGGGGAAAGATAGATAACAAAAAGCAAGTTGAGCCCTGACTGGTTTGGCTCAGTGGATAGAGTGTCGGCCTGCGGACTGAAGGGTCCCAGGTTCGATTCTGGTCAAGGGCATGTACCTTGGTTGCGGGCACATCCCCATGGGAGGTGTGCAGGAGGCAGCTGATAGATGTTTCTCTCTCATTGATGTTTCTAACTCTTTATCCTTCTCCCTTCCTCTCTGTAAAAATCAATAAAATGTGTGTTTTTTTTTTTAAAAGCAACTTGATCTGTCAGACAAGGATAAGTAGCATGAAGAGAAATGAAAGAGGCTAAGGGGGATCAGGGTGCTGGGGAAAGGGAGGGGTTTCTGTGTCATACAGCATGACCATTGTCCAGAAAGAAGTGAGAGGCCATCTGTCGAGGTACCTTGGGAAAGAGCTTTCAAAGTATTGAGAACAGCAAGTCTGGGGTGCACAGGGGTTGGGGTCAGGCAGAAAAACGGAGAAGGATTAGCAATTATTATATTGCAGACCTTCAGGTAAAAAAGTAAATGTGGAAATAACAGATTTGGAGTTTATTTGTTGAGGGAACCAGGGAGCTGAATGGTTGGTTACTCAGTTAGACAGGCCTTGCATTGGATTCTGTTCATGCCAAGTACTCTGCATCGGTGGCATCTTGGTAACCTGCATGAGAATCATTAAGAGGTGGGCCCACTCACATAGCCTATATCTCTAGCCTTCCCAGAGGCCAGGGTCGACCAGATACATGCTTCCTTTCCCGCTTTGATCCTTGAGTGAGTTTCTTCTTATACTTTTCTTAAAGTCGATTTTTCCTCTGCCCTTTTACCGATTGCAGAAAGCCCAGGTTTTCATCTATACCATGTAGGAATTTGAACAGTTTCAGTGCATATTTCTTTTACTAAGAAATGCAGGACTAGATTTTGTAAATACCATATTTTCCGGCGTATAAGATGACTGGGTGTATAAGACAACCACCAACTTTGGAGAAGATTTTCCTGTGTTAAAAGGTTGTCTTATACGCCCCAAAATACGGTATCTTCTCTTCACCCCTAGTAGCCTTTGAGAGTGGGAGCGCTCCAAGGGGTTAAGTGGTGCCAGTTCCAAGTTGTGTGGCCTTTGGGAGGCTGGAGATACTTCTAGATCCTCCTTATCTGTAGCATGTGATTAATATCAATGTTCCTTTCATAGTAATCTGCACACGAAGTGCTTAGATCATGTTCAATTGTATTATCTGTTAGGTTTGTGAAGCATAATCGTTGATTAAGCAATGGAATCCTGGCGCATTTATTATAGAAGCAGTGTCAATCTTTAACTTGTAAATTTCAGTTCTTATCCTTCCTTCACCAACCCAAGTCCCACATAAAACTAACTCATGACTTTTACAATATGACAGTATGGCCCAGCCGTGGTGGTTCCATTGGTTGAGCGACACCTCATGCACCCACCAAGAGTCACCAGTTCAATTGCCCATCAGGGCACATACCCAGGGTTGTGGGTTCAGTCCCTAGTAGGGGGTGCAGGAAGCAGCTTATAGATGTCTCTCTCTCTCTCTCTCTCTCTCTCTCTCTCTCTCTCTCTCTCTCTCTCTCTCTTTCCCTGTCATCAATAAAAACATATTAAAAATAAATAAAAAGATACTCTAAATTCGGTTTCATTTAAAAATGGTAATAGCTTCACGAATAGCTTCTGTTCTCAGAAAACTAAGTCTCAGTCATTCTCAGAGGTTGAGATTTACCTTGAGGGTCCATGTTACAGATTTTAGTGAGTGTTAGGCAACGAATACAAACAAAATCAAGAACAAAACAAGCTGTTTTTTTTTTTTTTTTATAGATTGTTTATTATATGCCAGCCATTGTGCTGGGCACTTTTTATGGCCTAATTTAGTTTACAGACAATTTTTTTGCTGATTTATGATCTCATTTGATGGTATAAGGTTATAGTAGAGGAAATCCAATCCCACCTTTTACTTCTGCTGCTCTTTGTGGAAACTGGTCACATCCTGCATTGATGCCTTCAAGCATGATGAGACACTGCTATCTGGAAGTGACTGTAAGTTCTTGGAAGGCAGGTGCCATGCCTTTACTGTGGTTCCTCTACCCCTTGAAGCAACTCATTTTAGCTTTGTGCATATGGTAAATGAGTAAAGACATGCATTTTCAAGTGTTCTAAAGGTCACTATTCAGGATATGTTTGGAAAGAGGGTAAAGTAGGGATTAAAGCTCAAAAGCAAACACATTCTAGCTTTGAGTTAATCCCTTACATATGTATTTTCCTGGAGTGCTTATTTTTTTAAGCATTTAGCTTTTCTACTGCAGCATAGGTGCTGGAGGGAGTTCTGGTTTTCATCTGTAGATAAGTCAACCTGTAACAAGACCTGAAAACATTTTTGTTTGTTTCAGAATGTTTTAAAAAATGGCACAGATTGAGACATTAAGGCTACTTCTATTGCATCTTAAATATATCTGTGTCTTTGTATGATGCATAATTTTTAAATATTATTTTTCTCGGGTTTTGTTGTTGGTGGCGGTGTTTTGCCATTACAGCAATAGTAACATTATGGTTCGCATAGGGTGGACTTTCTGTTTGCAAATTTGGTTTTAAATATTTTTATTGCTCCCCTTTTCTTGTAAAGCCAAGATTCACAATCTTTCTTTTCCTTTTTTTAAACTGATATTTCCCCCGCAGAGTATGTTGTTCAGAACACTGATCTCATTACATACACCTCAAGACTGGATCTTATAATCAAATATATTTGGAAAATGCTATGTGACGTATGCACTTAAGAGGTTCACAGTATTTATTAGAATAATATATATATATTATATATATATTATCCTATATATATATATATATATATATATGATCCTATATATATGATCCTATATATATATATATATATATATATATATATATATATTAAAACATAAGTTCTGAAGTAAAGGAACATTAAATTTTATTTAATCAACCATTTCTTAACTTAAAAATAAATCGTATGCACTTAAGAGGTTCACAGTATTTATTAGAATAATATATATATATATTATATATATATATATTATCCTATATATATATATAGGATCCTATATATGATCCTATATATATATATATATATATATATATATATATATATATATAAGTTCTGAAGTAAAGGAACATTAAATTTTATTTAATCAACCATTTCTTAACTTAAAAATAAATCTTCGATAATACTATTCTGTCCCCATCCTTAGAAATGGTACTTAAACTTGTTAACAGCCAGTATTCTGGCTCACCAGGCAGCCTGCTACTCAACTATCTGTCTCTCCTCTGCTCTTTCAGAGCCTATATCCCTAGGAGACACAGTTCCCACAGTTAACCATGGGAAGATAACTGAAAGCATCTGTTGGCTGTGAATGGGTTTTGCAGATAGGCACTAGAAATTGCTTTTCAGGGTGCAGTGCCTCCCCAAGGGCACTGTCACCTTCACTGGGATTGGATAAAGAATTGACCAATGAGAACACGAGCTCCTGTTAGCGTTGGAGCAAGTTCCTTGAGGACCTCTGTGTTGCCAGCCCACAGTCTTTTGATTGTTTGACTGTAAAGAGATCTGGGAGGCCTCCAGAGGAGAAACCATGTGGTGAGGTTGGCACAAGTGCTACCTAGAGAACTTGGTGTTGCAAATATTTGCCAGCTGGTTTGCAATGTTGGAATGGTTTCATTTCTGTACCATTGTAGCAATGTATCCCAACTGATTGTTGGTTTTATCCATGACACATGTCAACTCTCTTAATTCTAGTTCTATGGGGTAACCTTGAGCAACTGCTAGTCTATGCCATTTTGGGTTTGTGAAAATGCATCATTTTTTTCTCCCTGTCTATTAATAATTATAGTAGAATAATGTTTAAACATGTAGCTTTGCTGGAATCAAGAATTCACACATTTTATTTTACTTTTTGAGGTTTGAAAAATCAAGGGGCAAGAGACAGCACAAAAAGTCATCGCAGTTACCTCAGAGGATTTAGATTGGTGATCCTATATAATAAAAGGCTAATATGCAATTAGACCAAATGGCAGAACAGCTGAACAACCAAACAACTGATTGTTATGAAGTGCGTTGACCATCAGGGGGCACGTGTGGAACATGGCAGGTATTGGCAGCAAGTGGCAGAGTACGGAACATGGCGGGTGTCAGCCATGGTGGGATGGTGGAGCAGGTGAGCAGGGGCACTGGACAAAGGCAGGGTGCCAGTCACTGTCATTGGGGCCAGCCTCTGGTAGTTACTGAAAATTCTTTGCTTCTGTGCACCCTGGTCCTGCCTGGCACTTGCATCTGCTGCTTGCGCTGGCTGTGCTCACTCCCACTGCCGGCACCAACACTGGCCCTGATCACTTGGCACTGTCAGCAGGTGTATGTGGCAGCTGCTGGCCCCAGTTGCCTCTCAGGGCTTCTTCATCTCCGCCTTCTCCTAAGGGACGATCCGGGCTGGCAGCCGCCTCTTGCACCCACTGCCGGCAACAGCCCCGCTTGAACCCGCTGCTGGCACTCAGCTCCATTCCAGATCACTCAGCACCATCAAGCCCCAGTCACCCCCAAGGGCTTCTCTACTTTCCCCTGCTCCTGAGGGCTGATCAGGGCAGCAGCCACCACTTGCACCCACTGATGGCACCAGGCCCAATCGTGCGAGCAGCACCAGCGCAGTCAGTGCATGGGAGCGGTGGTGGTGGGAGCAGTAGTGGTGGGAGCGGGAGCCAGGCGGCGGAAAGACAGGGGACTGGGGGCCATGATGGGAGGGCTGGTTGAGGGCACAGAGGATGGGCTGAGACCTGCCCCTGTGCCCACTGCAGCCTTGCAGCCCACAGTTCCTTTGAAGGTGCACAAATTCATGCACTGGGCTCCTAGTGTTATAATAACACTGGGGAAGCATCCAATAACATAGTATAAGCTCTCTGAAAAAAAAATAAGTTGCTGATGTCCTTCATTACCATCTTATCACATTGGGATTTCAGTTAAATACACACACACACAAACACATGCAAATGAGGATGATTTTATATAAAATCCTTATTGGATAATCTTTATTTGTCCTTGTAGAATATTTTTTTAAATCAAAAAATAATCATTGAATAGCTCAGGGGTCAAATTGACAGAAATTATAAGAACTAATCATAACCTCTCTATGTGCTGGTCCCCACTTCTATAGCCTCCTTTCCTTTTACCACCTCTAGGAAAAGTGAACCATTTTCTCCTTTCCAATCTAGTTCTACTGATTTCCCCCTAACAATAGCAAAATATACTATTGAAACAGTATTTGGACATTGTATTCTCCTCACATCACCACCCTTGCTATAGATTTTGCATCTCTTTGTTTGTTCTTGAATTTGTAAGTATTGTTCAGAATAATGAATAAAATAAAAAAACTATCCAAGAAAAGGAGACAGAGAAAGGCTAGTAAAATTTTTGAGACAAATATGTCTTTATAAGAAGAGAAAGTTCTCTTCCCACTTACCTTTCAAACTTTTCTCATGTACCCCGGTAAGGCCAGGGTAAGAATGGGGAAAAATAAACAAATAAATGCTGAGATTACACTAATTTAGACAATAAGTCTTCAGAGATTTCTTGGAGATAGGAGGAAATTTCACATCAGCATGAGTTTGGGAAGAATATGATCCACAGGTAAAATTTTCTATGAAAGAGTTTTGGATTTTCTTCAAATTGTCCTGAGGAAAGCGGGTTATATCCATAGGTTATACAAGGTGCCTTCTAGTTTATAGTGCTCCTACCAGTTCTCTTTTTAAAAGTTCTACCCATTTTCCATTTTCAAGTTCCATAGGTCTTCCAAAAATCTTTGCATAATATCCGAATCTTTGGTGATTTGAAATATCATCTACATTCTATGAAGAATTACTATTTGTAACATATACAGATATAGTACATATTGTATTACAATATATAATTGCAAGAATACAATATTATCTATAATATTATCTATAATATCTATAATATATTTACAATATATAATTGCAAGAATACAATATTATCTATAATATTATCTATAATATTTACCCTGGATCCTCAACCAGAATAAATTCTTATTTCCTTAATTCCAGAATCACATGTTACATAGCTTTCATGCTGATGTGCCTGGTCTGGAATAGACACTTAATTCATGGTGATGAGATTATTAGCACAAACTTCTTCGGTGTAGCCTTTCTGACCTGTAGGAATTTGTAACTTTTATCAGGATTAGAAATGAATTAATTAGAAATGATTACATTTTTATATTTTTCTAATTAAACCGACTTTATTTTCTAAGCCTTGTTAATTCTTATCTGTGTCATTGCACTTAATACATCATAGCTTTATGTGTGTCTGCCTCTCATGTAAAGCTGTTGGATTCTTGAGAGTAGGGAGCCAAGTGTTGAGTCCTGGTATATTTTTAGGAGCTCTATAAATATATATAAATGAATGAATGAATGAATGAATGGTATCAGGACTCTCCTATATGTAAAAAGTAGGCTGAAAGGAACTTTTAGTTATACCTGTTTACTTTAAATAATAATAAGAAATAAAGCTGCAGCATAATATTGATAACACAGGACTGAGGGCCAGAATCCCTAGATTCAAATTCTAGCTGACTACCTATCAGCTGTTTTCTTTGAATAGGTCACTTAAGTTCATTCAACCAATTTCTTCAAATACAGATAATATTCTCTACTGCACACAGTGGTAATAATGGTCTAATAGAGTTACAATTCTGAAATATATAATAGCTTTTCCTAGAGAAGGTGATTAAGACCTATTTATTCAGTCTAAATCAATAAGTTGTTGACCAATGCTTGGATAAAGATGAAAGAATCTCCATAGAGATAGGTTCAGTGCCAAGAAGCAATGTCCTCTCAACTCCAGGTTGCTTAACCCTGGAAAAGGCCATTGAGTACGATGGTGAAATTTCACATTTTAAGACATTTTCTTGCTCTTCAATAATAGGAAATGACTGAATGACCTCTGAAAGTACTGACCCACCATATATTCTATGACTCATGGAAGAAGACACAACTTGTAGATAAATCAGGAGAACCTTCTTTTCCAGTGGGCCAAAGATAAAAAGCATAAATTTGGAGATGTCAAATCTAAGTAAAAAATATCTTTATTCTTTGGTCAGTGCAAGGGAAATGCTCATCTCTTAATCTTTTAAAATTAACCACATCCTTTATGCAATGTACATGTGTCGAGAGTTATGGAGCAGTAGAGAGATGGAGTTTTTAATTTTTACCAATTCAATTTAAATGTAAATGTTAATCATCACATGATGCCACTGTGTACATAATTAAGCATCATTATATACTGCATGAGTCACTTAGCAACTTCCCTAGAGCCGTTCTACTATGGAAAACATACATTATGCTGACAAGCAGCCATATGACATATCCTTCTGTCCTCATTAATGCTCCTTTTGAATTATAGGTCAACCGATTATGGGACAACCTATGAGAAGCTGAATGATAAAGTTGGGTTGAAAACAATTTTAAGTTATCTCTACGTGTGTCCTACCAACAAGCGCAAGGTAAGAAATGTCTATTCAGCATGCTACTTAGTCATGATACGATTTCTGTTTTTCTTGGCTAACCTCTCTAGCCATCTAAAAGTGTATTACAGTTAAGCTTTAAGAGATGAATAGATGAGCTGATGAACGTTAAGCTGGTAAAATGTCTGACATGATAATTTTCAGATCAGCAGCTATGACTGTAGCAGGGCAAGGTGTGGGTATATCATTACCATTTTCAAAAGGCAACAACAGGCAATGTGTCTTGTTAGATGGAGGCTGCTGACTCTCTCGTAAGACCTCTGACCAATCAGCGATGAGAATCAGAATGAGCCTTGACAAAAAGATGGGATTTTCATCTGTCTCCCTGTTTTCCATTGACATGGAGTAAATAGATGAACTAGAATAGTAGTAAGTACATTGTTACTATAGCAGGTTGGAAATTTTATTTCTAAAGTTTAATAATGTCAGTTGGAATTACTGCTGGAATGATTCTGGTAGATCATCATATAGCACGCCATAATTTTACAGATGAGAAAGCTAAGGTTTGAAGAAAGAAAGTGGTTTCCTCCCATGGCAGAGTTATGGGAACAGTTGGGACTACATTTCAGGTCTCTTGGTTGACAGTCATAGTACAATATACTGCTCCTATTACTCTTCCAAGAGAGATGTTATTTTCTTAGGAAGAAAATGTTTGCTTTTAAATAAGAAAATCTCAGATATGTCAGTAGTGACTGTTAATGGCCTTGGGCAGGGTCTTCATTTTGTTACCCAGACTGTGGAAGGTAGATGAGAACAACTCTAAACAGTTATCTTCAACACTGGCTGCACATTCAAAGCACTAAGCGGTCCCCAAATGTCCAAGCCCCAGGCCCATCCTGTTGCTCTGGATTAGGGCTCAGGTACCTGTACCTTGAGCAAACTCCCCAGATGCTTCTGGTTTGTGTCTAGGATAAAGAACCACTTATGCAAAGTGTAATGTTCCCTGTGCCTCTAAACACGTCAAGTTCTTCAATAGGAGCAGCAGAACTTGCCAGGTGCCCATAGACTCTGGTCCCATGGCTCGAGTAAAACCCAGCTAAGCCAATTAGCAAGTGTACAATTATGGTGATGTTCTTATTCTCTCTAAGCACAATCATCAAATATAAAATAGGGTATAATTATAGTACAAACCTCAGGAGGAGAATTATGAATATTATATGAAATAAGTCATTTCCAGTGTTTAGCACAGACTAGTTAAGCTTAATCAATGTTTTTCTCTTCCCTTTGTTCTCCTTTTCTCACCTTCTTTTTCCTCCTCCTTCATATAATTATTGGAGGTCACAGTAGTGATTATCCTCTATAAACAGCAGTGTTCATTAGAACTTTCTACAGTGATAGGAATGTTTCTCTAAGCTGTCTAGTACTGTAGACAGGAACCACTTGGGGTTTTGAATATTTTGAAATATGGCTAGTGTGACCGAGGAACTGGGTTTTACGTTTTATGTAATGTTAATTCATTTAAATGCAAGTACCCACATGTGGCTGATGGCCTCAGTATTACACTGCACAGTTCAATAATGTCATCCTCAATATTGAGAGATAGACCCTGAACATTCCTATCACCCCCTTACTGGCTGATTATTGGTCCCTCATCAATAATTAGATATAAACACTTTTGATCTGCTGTATATAGAACTAAATTGAGGAGCTGAACCTATATTCTCTAAAAAATATTTTTATCGATTTCAGAGAGGAAAAAAGGGGGAGAGAAAGATAGGAATATCAATGATGAGAGAGAATTGACTGCCTCCTGCATGCCCCACACTGGGGATTCAGCACACAATTCTGGCAGTGCCCTGACCAGTAATCGAACCATGACCTCCTAGTTAATAGGTCCACACTCAACCAATGGGCTATCCTTTATTTTTATGATGAATTTTAGTTATTTTGTTTGGCTTTGAATCAATTCTTGTAACCCCTATTGATTTTTCCTCTAGTTCACATTTTTAATAAATTTTGTTTAACAATCAACAAATTGTAAGCAACATAGGCTGCAAAGAGAAATAAGCCAGCATTTTACCCTCAGAGGTCCTGTATTTTTGTATTAAATGGAACATGATACGTTTGTCATTGACAGTTTTCTAGAGAGTATTTCCACCTTGCAGGTGACTGTGGGTGAGTCATTTACATTTCCTCTTTGTAAAGTGAGATAAGCAAAACAAAAAAAATTATAGAAGAGGCTTGAGAATTGTTCTAATCTAAAGATGGCCATTAGAAGAGCTTACGATTTAAAATAATAATATGTTGCCCAGTCAGCGTGGAACCAGAAGGTCATGGTTCAATTCTTCGTCAGGGCAAATGCCCAGGTTGCAGGCTCGATCCCCAGTTGGGTGGTGTGCAGGAGTCAGCCAATCGATCATCATTGTTGTTTCTATCTCTTTCTCCTTCTCCCTTCCTCTCTGAAATCAATAAAAATATAGTTTAAAATATATAAGATATCAAGTATCATAAATAAGCATAGTCTTTTCATTAGCATCAGAATAGGTAATGACCTAGAGATCCCAAGATTGTTTGCAGGAGCAGGACTTTAAGAGTGAGACTCTGGAGTCCTAAGGTAGGTAGCTCCTGAGACTGAAAGGAAAGCTTAGAAAGTATACAGCAAAATAAAAAGAAAAAAAAAGAGAAAGTATACAGCAAGGTGCTCTGCCATGGAGTCCACTCATGTCAGTACCCTGGTCTCAGTCCCGCTGCAACTGAATCTAGAGTTATCTGGAGGACTTTAGAGAGGGCGTTTGGCCACGGGTGTTTTGCTGAAAGCAAGACTTGGCCAACCCTAAGTCCAGAGAAAGAGAAGGGGTTGCCCAGGACTGTGAGACAATGGTTTCCTCTGGGACAGCTCCCTTCCTGAAGCAGAGCCAGGCCCCAGCTGTTTAAATCACCTTATTTATGGGAGAACCTAAGAGAAGGGACCTTGGCCTCTCTTCCTCTACAGATAACCGAGGCCTTCAGGTCACTTTCCATGATGCTGATAGATTTAAGAAATATTGGAGGACCATGAAGGTCTTTCCAGCGGTTCAGAAACCAATAAAGTTGACATAGTGGTATTTTTGTGTACATTTTTCCTACTTATGAAGTGAATTCATCGCCATGAAATACGTATTTCTTCCCCCAAAGGGTCATACTTGGACCAGAGATAATACCTGCACAGCATTTTAAAGTGTAAATATATTTCCCCAATCAGTGAGGATTTAGATTTAAGGAGAGGGGGGGAGAATGAGGAAAAGAAAAGGAAGAGATCAAGCTGTATTACTTATGCAGGACAGAGGCCCTTAAGTTCATTCCAATTCCTCCAGGACTTCTGCGCCCTCTAGTGAAGAGGCAGGCTCCTGTAAAGGGGTGTGTTAGTTCTCTGAGTTCCCTAGGGAGCTCCAAAATCAGGTAACCTCTTTTGTACCAGATATTTCTATTTGCTTTTCATATCTGTGGGAGCAACGAATAAAACTGACATTGGGGTCACTGCCTTGCGGTCCCAGAAACCTGTTCTGCCTTCCTGTCCTCATTGCTATTTTTAGCTGCTCCTGAGGCCCAGTGGGTTCTTCAGTCACCCAGTCTCAGGCAGCAGGCCTGCCCTGGCTTTGCAAGCAGCTTATAGGGGGGTATTCCTGGGATCAGAGTCCAGAACAAAGCAGGCCCTTATTTACAGTTTAAATTGATGATTGTCCACTGGCTGTTTCGCTGCCAGCCTGCTGTAAATTACAGCAGCTTTCCCTGGATGGGTCTGTTACCCTGAAAACTGTCATCTCATCATAGGTCAGGATAGGGAATTTAGATTCAGAGACATAGAAAGGCTGCTGCCAGGTATTATACTAGCAGTATATTCGTGTACAGTTTTTTTTACAGATGAAGTGAATTCATCACCGTGAAAAATATATTTTCCCCCCAAAGGGACATACTTGGACCAGAGAAAGTCTCTGTACAACATTTTAAAGTGTGAATATATTTCCCCAATCAATGAGAATTTATATTTAAAAAATAGAAAAAGAGAGGGCCCAGTCTGCATGGCTCAGTAGTTGAACAAGTGTTGACCTATGAACCCGGAGGTCACAGTTCAATTCCTGGTCATGGTCAGGACACATGCCCTGATAGCAGGCTCAATCCTCAGTTGGGGGTTTGCAGAAGGCAGCCAATCAATGATTCTCATCATTGATGTTTCTGTTTCTCTCTCCCTCTCCCTTGCTCTCAGAAATCAATAAAATATGTTTTAAAGAAGTGGGGAGGAGGGTAGAGAAAGAGGAAAAGAAAAGGAAAAAGATCAAGTTCTATTCATTATGCAGGCACTTAAGTTCCTTCCAATTCCCCCAGTATTATCTTATACTGCCTTCCAGAAGGAGCCCTGCGCCTGACCTCTGATGTATAAGGTAGGTTCAAAGGAATAAGGATGGGCCAGATCCTAGTGGCAGAGGATAGGCAGGCATAGTATCTCCAAGGGAGAGCATTCCCTCCGCCCCCACTTCATGGTTAAATCCCAATGCTTGTTGGTGTCAGCAGTGGTTGTTGGGTGCATACATATAATCTTCTATGAGAAAAGATGATTTAACCGAGGCCCGAAATAAACAGCTGGGATGTAGAGGGTAAATGAGAAGAACAATTCAGATGTAGCAAAGAAAGAAAAAAATCAATGCTGAAATCTCAGCCTCCTTTTTAAATTCTCCCCGAGTTTATTGGTATTCTGTCTAAAAGGAAAACTTTCTTTATCCTCTGTGTGTATCTATCAGCAATACTTTCCCATTAACCCCAACCAACTTAGCCATGAAATGTTAACATCTTTAAGGATTAAAGAATACACAATCCCAAGTAGAATTTGTTGGAAGACAAAAGAAACAAAAAGTGTTTTTTCTTTAAATGTGTGCAACTGTCAGTCATTCTGTTGTTAAATCCTTGTACTCTCTGCACCCTGTGTTCCCAGCAAAGAAAACAGTGTATATTTGTTCTTTATATTTGCTGTCCCCTTCACATTCCTATTCCTTCCGCTTTCTGTGTTACCGCCACTTAATGAATGTAATTCTGCTGAGAGAGCCTCTCAAAACTTCCATCCTATAAATAGGACCCTATCTCCCCAGAACACATCGATCATTCTTTTGGGTCTCTTGGTACATGCCAACATTAAACACTTTCCTCCAGATGTTTGGGGTTTCATTACTATATCATATGTGGCACTTTCTAAATAAGCATTTAATCATTGACTCCTTGCCTTCTTCTCTTTCCATGCTGGACTTTCTTAATTCACCTTATCATTTCCTTGGGTGGTCTGTATCATGTATGTGCTTGGTGGGAGCAGAGAAGAAGTGGTTGATAGAATCTGCCAGTGTCTTTTAGGGAAAAATAGGGAGTCACTGAATCAGATTCTGCCTTTTCACTTCACCTGTATGGTAACCAAGTCAGGGAAAGTTGCGTGATTTGCCTGTGTGAGGTTGTATGTAGCTGCTGAATGAAAGACTAAGAGCATTAGACCTTCAAAGCAAACCTCACATGCCACCTGTTCTATAAAATCTAATCAATTCCACTAGTGAGATTTTCTCTTATCTCCAAGGGCATTTTCTATTCTAGCACTTTTCTCTCACTTCTGATTATAGTTGTTTTTCACTATGTCTGACCTCTGCCCTTTGGAATGCAAAGTCCTAGATGGGGTAAAGTGCCTCAATCAGTTTTGTAGCCCCTAACATACCAAGCACAGGTGTTGGTATAAGGTGGGTGTCTCGTTTATGGCTGAGGATTTGAATTGAACTGCGGCTGGATTTTTGGACTCGTAGGCTGGATCTTGAAAAGGAAAGTACATTGTGAAACCAGCTTTGACTCATTTATTTCTCTAATTATAAAATTCTTTCAAGAGAATAAACAAAGATAGTAAAAAAAAAAAAAATCCCTATAGGTTTCAGTCATGTCTGGGCCAGGAGGTATAATTTTATCTTTTCTAGCCAAAAAGAACATGATTAATATTTGAAATGCTGAGACTTTGCAGAGCACTCGCCCGACATTAGCTGGTGAGGCCACAGGGAATCAGCGTATTGTATATAATACATCAAAGGGGATGCCTGACATTTCCCACGGGGACATTCAAAACTTGCTCATTCCACCCCAACTCTTTTATCTGCCTCTTTGTACACAAGATCATGCCTTTGCCTCTAATCTTTTAAAAATAATGTATGTTTCATTCATAAAGAAGTGCGATGCATGGACTCAGAAGTGGACATGGCATTTTTCAGACTCCAGCGCAAGTGATTTTGCTAGTGAACCAATGCTTACGACCCCCTACACTTAACCTGGGCAGAGGTGGCTACAGGAAGAGCCCCTTCCTAGTTACAACTGAGTGTTTATACTGTTTCAGTCCATTAGGCATTGCTCCATTCTCCAGCATCCCCAAAGTAACTGAAACCCAAGAAGGCACGCCACATCTCTGTTTTTTTCTCCGGGTGATTTTCCAATAGTCATCCAAGCCCCTGGGTTTCTAACAAGTTATAGAATAATAAGTACAAAGTGTTCTCTTTGAAATAGAGGCAGAGTGCCAAGAGCTATGCCCACTAGTGAGCTCCCTTTTTGCCCTAACATGGCCCTGGGGAGCTCCTTGCAACTCCGAGGCTCCACGGAACACAATTGGGGGGAAACCCACACGGATCCTACATCATTTCTCCTCTGTATACTGAACAACGCTTGAAACAGCCGTGTACCTTGTACTGTTTTGTAGAACCGAAGCACCTATGATGACATTCATAAGTTAGAAAGCTAATAAAACCACAGTCTTTTTATTTCAGCACAGCATGCTACATGTTGAGTACCTCTTTTTGAATCATATTTGTGTCTAACACTACTGTTTAAAAAACAGAAACAACAACAAAAAAGCAGCTCATAATATGCCTGGTTTCTCAGACCTATCACCTTAACTAGTAGTTTATTGTTTTATTTAATGTATCATTAAGTAATACTAAGTACGTTTTTGTTGGAAAGAAGCTTCTAGCATAATATTCCATATTTGTTAGCCCTCATTTATGTGTAAGATGTTGTGTCTAGTACATTCCATATAATATGCATCTAGTACTTTATAATTAATCATGAATTTCTGATCTAAAAATTATCTTTGTATGATGATCAAGTTTATATGATGTTGATGTTATAATGCAGAGTTTTACTATTTTTATTAAAAAATACAGGAGGTGGTGAGATAAATAGGTAGAAAGATGATACACATTAACATTTTATACATTTAGATAAGGCCTTCTTGAAGGCTTCATGAAGTTATTTGTTCATGAAGAAAAGGAGAAGAAAAATAAAACTTTGTCTTTTGCTTTTGTTCCTTTTTACCAGGTAAGTTCATAGGCTAGAGATGGCCTGTATGAGTCTCCACATTGTTATGAAGTAAGGCTGATCTGGACATTGCATATTTCTTACACCACTAACTGGCTCTCATAAGGCAGGTTGCTCTGTGGCCACGTGAGCAGAAGTTCTCAGCAATGAATGGAAGCCTGCAAAGAGGCTGATCATTCTTCAAATGTGCATCATGGACTATCTGCGTAACCGTCTCTGTTGAGCAGACTTATAAATCCAGTTATATCTCCACCTACATATTTATGTATGTTTGCCTCATCGTCTATCTTTGTTGGAACCGGCATTCTCTGAACCTGGCTGGCCTAATGTTAACTGTCCATCCATTACCCTTTTGTGAAGGTCAAATGCATTATTTCAGGTTGATTCCAAGTTATGCTCTGCTGTGGAAAGATGGTCAGAGGTCTTTTCAACATTCTGGTCTGTTTGCTTCCAGCATGCTCCCTGCGGTTTCTCAGAGGTTTCCATCATCTGGTGTTTGACACGCTGTATCTAGAACATTTGTTCCTAGTGGACAGCCTGTGCTGCTGTCATGATGGATGGAGGTGAACTCCAGCCGCTGCCGGAAATTGCCATATTTACTAGGGTGGGGACGTTTCACTGCAATAGATCAGATCTGCCCAAGCTCTCTTGGTGCTGTCATGGAAAAACAAAGTTAATATTGATGAATCTTTAATAAAACTACTTTTTTTCCCTTCCCTGGAGAAATTAAGAGAGTACCACCAGCCTCAGGGGCTAAATTGTTTCGATGTAAACATTCCTTTTCCTGACCTGACCTTTCTCTTGACCAAATCTTCTTCTGATGGTGTTTGTCCCTCTGTTCCTCTAGACATCTACCTCCAATTTGATTGGGTCCCTAACTCTAACACTGTTCTCATCCCATGACCCTCCAAGTCAATGACTTAAAATAACTTTTGCAAAACAAAATACTATAGCTTGTTGGCGGTAGGATGGGCTTAGATATTTGTAGGTAAAAAGGCCTGCAGTATAGGATGTGCAGTTTGATGAATGAAAGAGTGATCTCTTCTTCCTTGGCTGCTTGGGACTCTGTGTGTTTGGGGACTAGAATACAAAGTATTGCCATGATTGACAGCACCTGCCAGCAGGAAATGAGCATGCCTATAGAGGAGAAAAGGACCACGAGAAGGAATCCAGAAAAATAACAGGGAAAATAAAACACCCCAAATACACAACCTCTTACAGAAAAGAGAGGTATAGGAGGGAAGGCACAGTGGTGAAGCCAGGGGGGATGATGGCAGAGATCGCTACAGAGCATTGAAAATTACAAAATAGTAACAAGAGAAAGCTAATATGAGGAGCATGATGAAGACATCGGCAGAAGAGAAAGAAATAATGAAATCATAAATATTTTCAGCAGGAGATCTAGAATCTCCTGAGATTTCTCAGAGAGAGAGAGGAGGGCCAATTTCCCAGGAACTTATTAAGACTTTCTCAGGGAGTACAGTTTGCCCTTATCTCTATGTTCTTCCTGAGTGCTTTCAAAGGGGTAAAGGATGTTGATGGCTGTAGCTGAAAGTGGTTTTGCCAGGAAGGAAAGCACAATTATGACTCAAGTATGGGGGAGTGGCAGACCTAGATCTGGCCTCTCTAGCTCCCCAGGGGCAGACTCAAGTGTCACTCTCTGCAGTTAATGAACTTGTGCCTTTCAATACTCTCTCTCCCCACTCCTGTGTGGAATGGCCTCTTCTATTTATGTGTAGTATCTGCATATGTTAGGTGTAGCAGCTCAACATCTATTTGCAGTCACTATGGAGCTACACTTTAAAAATATTTTTATTGTTTTCAGAGAGGAAGGAAGAGGGAAAGAGCGATAGAAATGTTAGTGATGAAAGTAAATCATTGATCAGCTTCCTCCTGCATGCCCCCCACTGGGGATTGAGCCCATCCCCCAGGCATGTGCCCTGACCTGCAATTGACCCTTGACCTCCTGCTTCATAGGTTAAGGCTCAACCACTGAGCAACACCGGCCGGGCAGCACTTTGTCATTGAAGATGGTCATTGTGAATTTTTGCTGGGTAGAGTCACCAGCTGTGGTGTCATGGTTAATAGAGTGAATCCTAGAGCCATCTCCCCGGCTTTAAATTCTAGCTAAGCCACAAACCAGTTGTGTGCCTTTAAACAAGGTTTTCATTGTAGATTAGTTTGTTATTAACCTCTCCAGGATAGTTTCCTCATCTATAAAATATGATGATTGCATCAGTATCAAAAGGTAGCTCTGAGAGGACTCAAAACAAGCCAACAACAGTGCCTGACTCTTAGCAAGCATTCAAAAATGTTAGTCTCATTATCACTGGGTATTATCTCTTTCAAATTATATATGGTCATGCCTTATGCTGTCATTTGTCAACTCAACCAAAATTATTAAATGTGTATATTGTGGCAGATCTTGTTTGAGAACCAGGAAGTGGAATGGAAATATAAGGCATTGTCTTTTAAGGATGTGCAGTCTGGGAGAGGAGATGAATGTATAAATAGTCAACTACAGGACAGAACTTAGGTATCATAATAGCTGTACAGAGAACTCGATCTTTGGGGACTCAAGGAAGGCCTCACAGAGAAGCAGGTATTTGTCAACTTGAGAAGGAGAAACAAATGAAAACTATTTTTCATGTATGTGTGTGAGAAACCAGTGTTCACAGACTGTAGTGTATAACATAGCTGTGATTGATTTGCAAATATTAAATGAATAATCATGTGCCTGCTTTGACTCTTAAAACATGCTAATTTCCATTTATATCTGACATAACTGACTAATTAGACCCCAAAATATTTCAGTCTCCATGATCTAATTAATACTATAATTCTAACATAATAGCATAGTTTCTTTTCAATTGTTATAAACATTTTTTCTGTGTTGCCTATAAAATCAATAAATGGGCAGTGGTAATATTCTTTTTTTTTTATTATTATTTTTATCTTTATTGTTCATATTATTACAGTTGTTTCTCTTTTTTCTCCCCATAGTTCCCCTCCTCCCAGTTCCCACCCCAACCTCTTCTCTTATCCCCCCTCCACTATCCTCATCCATAGGTGTACCATTTTTGTCCGATCTCTTCCCACACCCCTAACACACCTTTCCCCCTGTGAATTGTCATTCCACTCCCTTTCTATGCCCCTGATTCTATTCTATCCATCAGTTTATTCTGTACATCAGATTTTTTTTTATTCACTTGATTTTTAGGTTCACTTGTTGATAGATATGTATTTGTTGTTCATAATTTTTATCTTTACTTTTTTCTTCTTCTTCCTCTTCTCAAAGGATACCTTTCAGCATTTCATACAGTACTGGTTGGGTGGTGATGAACTCTTTTAGCTTTTTCTTGTCTGTGAAGCTCTTTGTCTGACCTTCAATTCTGAATGATAGCTTTGCTAGGTAAAGCAATCTTGGTTGTAGGTTCTTGCTATTCATCATTTTGAATATTTCTTGCTACTCCCTTCTGACCTGCAAAGTTTCTGTTGAGAGATCAGCTGACAGTCGTATGGGTGCCCCCTTTTAGGTAACTGACTGCTTTTCTCTTGCTGCTTTTAAGATTCTCTCCTTGTTTTTTGCTCTTGGCATTTTAATTATGATGTGTCTTGGTGTGGTCCTCCTTGGATTCCTTTTGTTTGGGGTCCTCTGAACTTCCTGGACTTGCAAGTTCATTTCTTTCACCAGGTAGGGGAAGTTTTCTGTCATTATTTCTTCAAATAGGTTTTCTATATCTTGCTCTCTCTCTTCTTCTGTGACCCCTATAATTATGATGTTGGTACACTTGAAGTTGTCCCAGAGACTCCTTACACTATCTTCATATTTTTGGATTATTTTTTCTTTTGGCTTTTCTGGCTGGTTGGTTTTTGCTTCTTCATATTTCATATCTTTGACTTGATTCTAGGGATCCTCTAGTCTTCTGTTGGATCTCTGTATATTATTCTTTATTTCAGTCAGTGTATGCTTAATTTCTAGCTGGTCCTTTTTCCTTGAGGGTCTCACTAAATTTATCGGCAATCTCTAGAAAATTCTTGAAAAACCTTATAACTGTGGTTTTGAACTCTATATCCAGTCATTTGCTTTCCTCCATTTCGGTGTTTTGTGATCTGTTTCTTTGTCTCCGCATTTTGGCTGCTTCTCTGCATTGACAGAGTGGCTTTAATCAGCTGTGTCTATGGTAGGAGAACTTCTATGCTGGAGACACCCTTAAGGGGCAAGACTTGCTTCAGTGGGTCTTTGGTGCCCACTAAATCTGCCCCCTGAGTGTGTCCCTTATGAGTCTGAGGAGTTGTAGACTGGGTGGTTCCCGCTCTGACCACTGGGTACACAGTCTCTTGGAACTCTATGGAGGTGCTATTTTAGCTTCTGCCTGGGGCTTCCCAGCCTTTTATATGCAAAAGCCTCTGTGTGCAGCTTGGGTGGGGCAGGGTCTCGGGGAGTCCACAGGGTGGAGCAACTAGCTATGGCCGATTCTCAGCCCTGTCCTAAGCGGCACCAGGTCTCAAGCCACTCTGGAGTTCCTCCCAGTGCCAGACGGTGCCAGACAGTCCAGCTCCTCCCGTATGATTCTGAGTCCCCAGAAACTCGCCTGGAACTGGAGTTCAGAGCCATCGGGAGCTTGTGCCTCCCTCTGGTACGAAATGCTGCCAGCCCTTTCCGCAAGCCCTTTTGCGCGAGCCTCCGTACCTCTGCACTTTATTTCCACACCTCCTCTGTGTCTCAGTCTCTTTCTAGTTGTAGAATTTCCACTCAGCCAACCTTCCTGTGGTGTCCGTTTTTTCTTTTCGTTGTGGTTTTGAAATGGTTGTGCCCAGCAGCAATTCCGATGTTTACCTATGCCACCATGTTGGTTTCTCAGTGGTAACATTCTTAATATCCAGTTAATAGAACTAAAACTTACCTTATGGATTTGCAATATTCATCATTTATCTTAAATAACTTTTAGTCAATTAGAACTATCAGTAAGATTTGGAGTGAATTTTCCAAACTCAACTGATACATATTTCATGGAATACACCGTCTGTGCCGAGTTCTTTGTGAGCACATTGGTGAATATTTTAAAAAAGCATGACCCTTGCATTGCCCTTATGAAGTCTCCCATCCCAGTGCAGGGTTGTAATTAAAGAATAGTGTAAGACAGAAGAGACTGGCTGATCTTGAGTCAATAAGGCATGACCGTACCATCTGAAACAGATAATAATGATAGCAACGAGACTCACATTTTCCAATGCTTTTATGAGTCAGGCACTGTTGTTGGCCTGTTTTGACTCCTCTCATAAACTACCTTTTGATATTGACAAAGCATCATCACATGATAAGGGTTTAGAAAGGACAGTACCTGGGATAATCAGGAAAGCAGCACGAGAAGGCTTCAGTTGCCCAAAGAAATAGACTGGTATGCCCAATGAAACAGAAAAACATGATTTAGTGAACCAATATTTATTGAGTGCTAGGCAGTAGATACAAACATGCATAAAACAGAGTCCTGTCTGCAAAGACAGGCAGATGAAGAGAGAGGTGTGTAGGTAGAAATGAGCATTGGGTTCACATTGGCAGGTACTATCAATAATTTAGTAATATATATTTTATGTCCTACTTGTTGGCATCCTAAAAGTGCTCCTTTGACAGATGGTTTATTCTAAATCTTGATTTAGAAAACATAGTGTCCCCAAAATGTATACACATACTTTCAATATTTATAAAGGCAGTGTTTATTAAAATATATTTCATTTTCAAAATTGACCTATATGTGTGTAAACATTTTTTTTTTTTTTTTTTAGAGGGAGTGCACCCTGTGTGGTCCCATTAAACATCCTATATAATAAAAGGGTAATAATAAAATCAACTGAATGGCAGAACAACCAGTTGCGATGATGTGCACTGACCACCAGTGGGAAGATACTCAACACAGAAGCTGCCCCCTGGTGGTTAGTGTGCTCCCACAGGGGGGAGCACTGCTCAGCCAGAAACAGGGCTCATAGTTGGTGAGTGCAGTGGCAGCAGCAGGAGCCTCTCCTGCCTCTGCAATAGTGCTAAGGATGCTAAGGATGTCTGACTGATGGTTTAGGCCTGCTCCTCCACAGGCTCTCACACTGCTAAAGGGCACAGGCCAGGCTGAGGGGACCCCACCCTCCCAGTGCACAAACGTTGTGCACCAGACCTCTAGTATTGAATACCTACTTAGAAGAGTGCCCAGATCAGGGCAGTAAGTGACTCTCAGGGATCATGGGGAAGTGAGAAGCGAGGAGTAAAACATGGCAATATAAGCAGTCAGGCATTTGGGAGATTAGGATGGTAGGGGCTAGCAGCTCATCTTTTCCCCCCACCACTTTCTAAAAGTGACCCAGATTCTGTTGAAAGATAGAATAGCTAGAACTTATCAAATGCTGATGCTTTCTTTTTCAACAAACCCAAATTTTACTGGGTTGATTGTAGCTTTAGGAGCAAAACCACCCTTCTGGCTTGACTCAAAGAATTACAGCGGTTAAATTCCAGAGCATGTCCAGTAAGAGAGCCGATTGGTGCTAGGAAAAAGATGGTGGATCTTAGAAAGGCCCTTGTCTGATATTGGAACGTCTACTTTCTTTTGAATGTACACTATGTGGTGTGTTTGTGCATGTCCACCCCTTCTGTTTTATTAATGAATTATTTAACCAGCAGATTTACATATTTTCTTGACTAGCTAATGCTGTCTTTGTTTCTTAGGCCCAAGACCTCTGTGCTTCCATTTGGAAGTACATCACTGACATTTACAAACTCCCTTGGAGATCTCAGTTAATTACCACCATAGACACCCATTGTTCCAAGAGAGCTGACCTTCACCCCTAGGCACCAATTAAAATCTATTGCTCTTTACTCCTGCAGTGCTTGCTGTAATTCTGGCTCAAAGCCCAGTCTAACTGGTGGGCTGCATTCCTCTTTGTCCTAAGCTGCTTATTTTTCCTTTTAAAACAAGAAGAGAGTGCAAATGGAAATTTATGCTTTCTGTAGAAGAAAAAAGGAGCAGACACCAGAATTAAACAACAGTTTTTAGTTAAATCACCTTTTGTATCAACACAAAATAAGTACCCTACATACGTAAATAAAAGAATTACACAAAGTTTGGGACATTGTCTGCAGTTTTATCTCAGATTCACCTATCAGGAAAGCACTCCAATTATAACATGATGGAGATTTGTTGCTAACAGCAGGCCATTCTGCCCTATGCATAGCTGGCCTGCCCCTCAGCAAGCTGATAGACAGACCAAAATCCCCAACAGTGGGAGTCAGGCACCCAACCCTCCACATTCAAATGATATGAATTACTAGTACAGTGCTAGAATGGTAGCTTGTTAGGTAAATTTGAGGTTTTTTTTTCTTTCTATTTTTCTTGTTAAATATATTTATTGATTCCAGAGAGAGAGAGAGAGAGAGAGAGAGAGAGAGAGAGAGAGAGAGAGAGAGAGGATTATTGAATTGTTGTTCCACCCATCTATGTATCCATTGGCTGACTCCTGTATGTTTCCCGACCAGGGATTGAACCTGCAACCCTGGTGTATTAAGACAATGCTCCAATCAGCTGAACAACCTGGCCAGGGCACTTTACAATGGAATTTGAGATCAGGGCTTTTAGAGCTGGAAGTAGTTTGTCCATGATCACAGATGTTCATCATAAAATGATTGCTATTTTTTGGCAGAGCAGTATTCTTAAAATGTGCTAATGTAGGGCAACAAAAGTGGCAGTATTCAGAGATGAATCATCTCCTTTGCAGTTCTTTCTACTCTTTACTTGTTCCCTCCATCTTCTGTTGAGGAGGGGGTATGATAATTCTGACACTTGAATACTGACCCTGTAATTTTAAAAAAAATATTTTACTGATTTTTCACAGAGGGAAAGGGAGAGGGATAGAGAGCCAGAAACATCGATGAGAGAAAAACACAGATAAGCTGCCTCCCGCACACCCCACACTGGGGATATGCCCACAACCAAGGCACATGCCCTTGACCTGAATCGAACCTGGGACCACTGAGCCAAATCGGTTAGGGCCTGACCCTATAATTTTAGTATCAGTGACCTTAGTGTAAACACAATGACCCAGGAATAAGTCTGCTATATTCAGAATGAGAAGTCCCAATTTGCTAAAAGGAAGTGGAGCTTGAAATTTGCCTTTCTTTCCCTGTTTCGTTTACAATTTCAGTTCTAAGCAAGTTAAAGTTTGATGAAAAGCGCGGTCCTCTTTTAGAAAGCCTCTTCCTCTCTCACCCTTCCCCTGCACTGTTCCTCCCACACTCGCCCTGCACATAATCTGGCTGAGAGAATACGGCTCATTCTTTGGTCTGCAGAGAAAAGGGTTTTTGCAGGTATATTATCCTCCCCCCTTTACCCCTCTTCCCTATTTGAAATTTTATAGACTTCTGAAGGTAATACTTGTAGGAGGGCTTCAAATTTCCCAAGAGCCACAACATTCACATTTGCCACCCACCAGTCTTGGTTCAGCCTGAGAATGTAATGCAGAGAGTGGGAAGTCATCTGGCTCCCAGGAGATCCATGTCAGCATTCCATTACCCAGCAGCCAGTGCAAACTGGCTAAGCTCATATGATGAAGCCCAGAAGATTATCAAACCCAAGCCATTTGGCTCCATTTATCATAAATACCAAGTTTCACCTTTGTTTCATTATGTTCCTCCCATATAAACCCGACTCAGGGGAATAACAAAGAAATAAATATGTGGGAGAGAGTGGTGTTGAAATTGAATATTACCTGTCTACAACTACTTAGCTTGTTTCCTCTTTCATTTTCTTTTCTTATTTTCTCCTTCATTCCCTGGCTTCTTCCCTCCCTCCATCCTTCCTTCTTTATTTTCTTCATTCCTTCTTTCTCTCCCTCACAATGCTCACATATGAAAGGAGTACCAAATCACCTTATTATATATTTAAAATAGAATATATTCTCAAAACGCTTACAGAAGTGTGTACCTGTGAGTTTGCATGTCTGAGTGTAATTATCTCATCTTTATAAAAATATTGTGAGGTGGGTAGTAGAGGTTATGGTATTTGATACCTGAGAATTAGTTAGAGATTAAGTAGTCTAACTAGAACCCAAGTCTTTGCATTCTGACCTATGTTTCTTCTATCATAGTTTACCATTTTCCAAACATTGCTTCAGTGTTCTTGTCTCAGAGGATTACTTTTTACTAGTGTGCTTGAGGCCAAAGACTGATTTCTCTATAGACCTTTAATAAAGTTCATGTTTTAAATATGAATTACATAATCTCAGATAAAATGCAAAGCACAGAGAAAGTGTGAAGGCAAACCGTATGTCACATTTTCAGTCAGCTTATACAAAACCATTCAGCCTCCTGCTTATCATTTTGTGATAATGGCCGTGGCAGCTTCACAGGATAAACCTGATGCTCTTATAAATCTGAAAAGCATTCCACATAGAGGGTCCGAAGGAAACCTCATTTTAAGTCCAGTCCTGGCTCCCAGTGAGAATTCAACAAACACTTGCTAATGAATGAATGAGTGAATGAATGAATAACAGAAAGCTTGAGAATATTTTTCTTCCTCAATATTTCAAAACAAGAGGCCCAGTTTTGTGCACTGGTGGGAGGAGCGGGGGGAGGAGGGTCCCTCTGCCCGGCCTATGCCCTCCCACAGTCTGAGACCCCTTGAGGAATGTCCACCTGCTGGCTTAGGTCCACTACCCGGGCGATCGGACCTAAGATGGCAGTCAGACATCCTTCTGGCATTCCGGGAGTCCTCGGGGGATGTCCACTTGCCAGCAGGGAGAAGGCCTAAGCTGCAGTCAGACATCCTTAGCTCTACTGAGGAGGCAGGAGAGGCTCCCACAACCACCACTGTACTGGCAGCCTTCTGGCTTGTGGCTGAGCAGAATTTCCCCTTGTGGGAGTGCACTGACCACCAGGGGCAGCTCCTTCATTGAGCATATGCCCCCTGGTGGTGAATGTGTATCATAGTGACCAGTCATTCCCAGTTGTTCTGCTGTTAGGGTCAATTTGCATATTTCCCTTTTATTATATAGGATTAGAATTGCCAACAATAATCAGGACAGATTTTCTAAGGCAGGAGGATGGATAAAGTGACCCTCATAGTACTTTTCAACTCTGCCATGTCATTCCCATAACTGACATTATCCCTTGCCCTGACTCTGAGCTCTCCTGGTGGCCTGGTAGGCTGCCTCTGTTTACTCACAATACATATTCATATACTCTGGCTTGTTATTTTCTAAGATAGGGAGTGCATATCAGAAATGCATCTAGCCTGCTCATCATCCCTGTGGTCAGTGACATGAGCAGGATAACTTGGCCATCGTAGAATCCATTGTCCTGATGATGCTCCTTGGAGGAACCGCAGCTGGGAAGTGGTTCTTCCATTGAGGCATGCCCATGCTGGGCAGGTCCTCTTCTTCCCCTGGACTGGCTTTATTCATGGGCTCTGACTATACCTGTGACTCTGTTGTTTCTTTTACTCTGAAGCAACCACTGGGAAACCTCAAAGCACCTGCTTTTTCTGTGGGAGTTACTACTCCCTTGCAGTTTCTTTGGAAGCAGATCCTCTTCTCTGTCACATCAGTGACCAAAAAACTAAAAATAAAAGAAAAAATAAAAGAAATTGCATGTATCCTTTAAGATTGGACATGTGGGCCCTAGTGAATAACTCCTTCCCTTCTTTGTTTATTTTCTTCTACCCCAAATGCATAAAGGAAACTGCTAAAACTATTGGAGGGAGAGATGTAAAAAGAAGTATTAGAAAGGAAATTGTATAAACTAGATCTAAATCAGAACTAGTAATCTCTTTGAGCTAAGCAGTGCTTAAGTATTCCAGACTCATACTTTTCAAAAAAGAAATAGAACAACAATACTTCCTGCTTCTCAAGTCAGTGATTATAATAAACATGGAAGCTGTAAGATATGCATATGTGAACCCTACTGAGAATAGGCCCACGTATGATGATAGTTGATGCAGAAACCAAACTAAACAAAATTCTGAAATCAGCAGTGTGAGTATATTAACCCCATTGCAATATTGAGGAAACTCAGGCTCAGAGAGGGTGGTCCAGGTCAACTGCACAAGGACTCAACAACAGGGGGATTTCCTCAAGCTTCTTGGTTATCAGTTACCATCCTTATATGTTAACTAAGATTATGTGATATAATCTCCCTAGGGCCACAGTTCTTTCCCCTAAGAGTACATGAGAGAGAATAGCGTCCACTCACTGAAGGAGCAGTAACGGTATTTCTGTCTGTTAGCCCTTTATGGAAGAGTGCCATGGCTCGAGTGTTTTGATATCTTTGGATTTCCCTCTGAAAGACATGTCCACCTTTCAGAGATTGGTGGAATGAAGTGGCCAAATCAGTGCTGAGGTTCCTAAACTTCATGGCTAGCATAGCTCAGGAGTCATGGTTTGATTCCCGGTCAGGGCACATGCCCAGGTTGTGGGCTCGATCCCCAGTGTGAGGTGTACAGGAGGCAGCATGCCCCCCTCCTGCTCTCTCCCCCTCTCCCTTCCTTTCTGAAATCAATAATAAATTATGTTTTTAGAGAATCATCTAAAGAGCTTGTTGGCATGTAAATTCTGAGAGTCTGTTTCTCATAAACACTGGCTCAGAAGCCCTTAGAATCTGTATTTTGACAAGCAGGTACTGCCTCTCCACCTTCCCATAGTTCTGCTGCATGTAGACCTAGGACTGCATTTTACTGAACAGAGGGGGCTGTACTCACAGTAGGTATTGGTTTTCTTTTTTTATTTTTTAAATTAAATCTTTATTTTTGAGAATATTACATATGTCCACTTTATTCCCCCATTGGCCCCTTCTAACCTGCTCGACCCCTCACTCCAGACCTTCACCACCCTATTGTCTGTGTCCATAGGTTATGCATATATGCATACACGTTCTTTGGTTGCTCTCTTCCCATCCATCTTCCCTCCAATGAACTTCTTGGTTTCATTTTTTTTTTATAAAAATAAAATAAGTCAATCTTTTGGTGTTGGTGACGCAAGTATAAAATATTGTTATGTGTTTGGAACCAGATGCCCCTTACTGGACAATGGGAACTTTGATATAAATTTCTCCATTTGTCTCGGACTAACATTAAAACAAGGTTCATTATTCCTCTCACAGAAAGACAACTGTATGTGTTTGACTGTTGGGTGGGGTAAAAGGGCACATAGTTGTACTCAGGTTATCTTTGGAGTGGGAGGTTTGAGGACATGGGTTACCCACTGCCTTGAAGAGTGAATCAGGGAAGCTCAGGGTGCCAGCAGCATGCCCCCCTCCTGCTCTAATACCCAGGAATCAAATATGTAGGGGTTGAGATAAATAATTCCTAATTACTTCATCTTGAAGAGGTGCTTATATTAGCAATTTAACTTTGCAAAGTGGTGGGAGGCTTCCCAAGACGTTTATTAAGCTCAGGGAGGGGTGCTTCTTGAAATAAAAACTTTTTGTGAGAGTTCCACTCCATTATTCTAGGGTTCTAACTTCAGTTCTTTTCACAGCAAGTGCCTCTGTCTTGGTATGAAACGTGGGCAGCACACACAGGCTTATTAGATACAAAGTGCTATTCAAAGACTCTGTGAGAGAGAAACTTGGGACAAATGCAGACATTTTTTGAAGAACAGATTTGGGGATAAATTCTAACACATGCCATTATCTATAAGATGAATGAAGAGGGGGGGTATCATTGCTTTGAGTTTAAACCAATTAAAGGATAGTGTTAGGAAGGCATGGACAGGTGAGCTGTCGCCTTATTACTGAACTTGAACATTTCTCCACCTCTGAAAATAAGAGAGATGCCTCTTTCCCCTCACCTGTAAACATTAGATGAGTGAAATACAAAGCAAAGCAAGAAAGGACTCCTGTTTGAAAGGAGAAAATCATGGATACCCAGAGAGGGTTCTCTCACTTCAGCAGAGGAGGTGCCATGTCAGCCTCCCAAACATATTCTGGAGGTTTTGGTCAGAGTGAAGGGAGGGTCTGTAAATGCTGGGGAACAAAGGGAAGAATAAACGGTTTGGACACTGTCCGATGTGCCTTTTCTAGGCCCTTCCTTTGTCCTCAGCAGCTCAGCCTTCCTCTGCTCCAGCATCGCCAAAGCCTGGCTGTCACTCATCTCCATTCTGCAATTTGGCAGTCATGCCTTTCAAGTGCCTGCAGTGACAAGTGGAATTGAACAGGGCTAGCAGGGGGGATCCCTGCATGAGAGAGGGCCTTCCTGGGAGACCAGCAGGTTGGACCCTGCTGCCTTCTCCAAAGGGCATCCTGGCTGCAGGGCATCTCAGCTAAGAGGAGAGTGAGTTTCTGCAACCAGAACCTTCTGTCCTTGTGCCAACCTAAGGTCAAGTTTCATTTCTGATGTCCAGGAACTTGGAGATTTTTAGTCTGGGAGGTTTTAAAAAAATAAAGTGGTATGCTTACATAGCCCCTCCTCTCCCACCAAAAGAGGCAGAAAGAAAAGGAAGGAAGGAAGGAGGGAGGGAAGGAGAGAGAGAAGGAAGGAAGAAGGGAAGGAAGGAAGAGAAATAAGGGAAGAAGGTGAGAAAACATGCCTTGACTAGAAAAAAAATGTGCAAAGACTGAATCAGTGTCTGATTACTTGGCTCAAAGCCCATATCTTATTTTCTTTACAACTCGCAGTTAAAGGGACAACTGCTTTGAAACCCTCTCTGCTTTATTTTCAGCATGTTTAATATCCTTTTTATTTCCTTTTCCTATCCTGGTTGAGATCTAAAGTTTTGTAGGGAAACAAAAAGAAATGGTGTGACTACTCTAGGTGGCAGTGGGATGGAGCAGATGAATCAGGGGATATAGTAATTCCATCCTGCCTACAAGTAGGTGATGCAAAAAATGGCTGAGGGTGGCTCCTAGAGGCAGCCAGTGTCCACCCCAATCTTAGCCTCAGTGGTTTAGGGGTGTGTGCTTGAGGATGTACTTCTAGTGGAAAGGGATGATGACATGGATGAGTGGGTGATGAACATTAAATGAAATGACACACAAAGCATGTGGTCAATACCTTTGAGTACTGATTATATACTAGATACAGATTTCCTCCCAAGGTTCCAGGTTTGTTTGTCATTTGTGAACTCAAAATCCATAGGATGTTTCATTCTTAAATGCTTTTTTATAGAAAAAAAAGTCCAATGGCAAAGAAGGAGAGATTTTTTTTCATCCCCCCACCCCCCCAACCCCTGCCATGAAGGTAGTCTACACCTGCTGTTTCAGGGCAGGGGGCCTGGACTAAGGGACCCATCTTGGAGAAATTGAAGCCCAGTGTGATATGAACCATTTATTCGGATCAGGAGGCTGTTTCATTTCAGAACCAGTTAGACTCTTAAACATCTGGGAAGAGGGGAAAGTACTCATCCTTCTGCCTCTAGAAGAGCAAAATGCAATCATATATGAATAGATAAGTTAATACTTGAAAAATAGGTTTCAGATGTACAAGATCAATGTGTTTTGGTAGTTATTTCCGAGACAACTTTTTGGAAAAATGTCACCGTGGAGAAAGAGTGTATGCTTTATATAGAGAACACATTAGTTGAGATATGGAGAAACAAGTCTATGGGGAAAGGGGAGAGTATATGCCTGAAACCTTGCAGTTACATATATATGCTTGGCTTTTGCAAAATGTGCTAAGTGTAACCTATAGAACAGAGGAATTTCAGAAGAAGCAAAGATCCCTAACTGGGATGAAGGCAACAGAGTCTTCTGATTTTTATTATCATCCCATTTAGCAAAAGTCATCAAGACATCATTCATCACTTTGCCTTAAATATACTCTTTTCTGAGTACATGCAAAGTCACACAGTTCTGGCCGTCACTATTTCTTCATTTCTGAGGAGGGATAATAACAGGTATCTGTTAGCTCATTGAGTGGAGGTGGGGACCAGGAAATCACATGACAAAGAGGTGCATACTTATTTTATTGAGCTGAACTCAGTATTTTAGCACAGCATTTCAGGGAGGAAGCTGGCAGATGGTGTGATTCATCCCTACAGCATAGGACTTTGAAGGACCCTGTGGAAGAGAAAAGTTTTAAGCTGGACTTGGAAAAGGGGAAAGACTTACCAGTACAGAATGCTTTGATATGGCAAGCTAATGGGGGATCATTGCAAATGACAAAGGAGGCTCACCGTGCACATTCCCCAAATGGCTGAGCTCCAGAAACTGTTTTGACCCAAAAGTAGTTGGAGCTCAGCAGCTGGTATATAATTGGCAGAGGAGCCCAAGAAGACAGCATGCCAAGAGGCTTTGGTTTCAAACTGCCTGGTGAAATGCAATTACTTGGAATGGAGTCTGGCCAGGGCAGTTGCTGTTAATATCACTACCCTTGCAGAAAGTTTCCAGGGAGCCTTGATGACTCTGAGTGGTCAGGACCTCTGTTTTAATTCTCAGTGAAAAGCCTGCAAAACCACAGCCAGAAATTGACAGCAGCCAAGAGAATTCACTATTCTTGCTTAGATCTGCAAACTCAACATCTGAGCCCAAAGAGGAGGGGCGGGCAAGAGGGCCTCCAGGCTCCTGGGCAGAGATGTAAACCGGAGTCCCAGTGCTTGCTTTGTCAATGGGACGGTTTATTATGTCATGTGTTAAGAGCCATTTAAACAGAAGTGTACATTTTCAGAAGGGGCAGCATTCCCTTTGTGCTAGTATTTGGTCTCTATCCAGACCCGAACATTAGGATAATTTATTTTTATATCCAGCTCTGCTTTGTAACTGATGGAATCCCTTATTCCTTGGCTTCTTTCCTTTCTTCTCTCTCCAAAGTAGAGTGTCATGTTAGCAGAAAACCTTTTGATAGTGTCGTTGAACTACATTACAGAACAAGTGCAGCCGCTACAGCAGTAATCTAAAGAAAGATGAGGAAAGAAAAGGAAAAAGAGTTGGGTTCCCCTGAGTTAATCTCATTGTGCTGATTTTCCAAGAGAAGTAGAATGGTAAACATATGTGCTTTTCTCCCGGGCCTTTATTGATATTCTGTTCAGGACCATGAAAATTAAAATACAGTGTCTCAGCTCCACTTAGAGCGTGATAGTGAGTGAGGGGGACAGGATGTTGAAAAGAGCAAGCAATTATGCATTTGTCATGGATAATAGGAAAGGTGGAGTTTTCTTCTTTACTTAAAAGGCTTCCTCTCCCATCAAATGGGCTCTAGTCCCACAGGACTTCGCTCGCTGTATAACTTGTAGTTTCTGTATTGTTCTCAATACCCAGTGTAGAGGTTGCTTCAGGAAGCACTATTTTCTTTAGATTATTGTGAAACGTGAAATACATTTCACTTTTTTCTGTGTGTGTGTGTGTGTGTGTCCATCCAGAGAAAATACACACACAAAAACGTAATACATGCCATCCCCAGATGCCATCTGAGCATATAAATTAGTCCCTTATTGAGAATTCTGAATGACAAGCAGGCCGCGTGGCCTTGGGCAACTTCTCTAATCTTCCTGGCAGGTGGGAATAAAACACTTAGCATCATAGGATGATGTTTCTAAATGAGTTCAATGGATAGTAACCTTCTGATCTCATATTAATGCTATGGGGGTCCTTTTTACTTAACATTTTCTAGCTCTTTGATGTCCACTGCAATCTGCTCTCTTTACTTGACCTTTACTTTGTCAAACTAAGTCAAAATCTGCAGCTGCTGGCTTTCTGTGTGGGGACCCTGAAGGTAATAGATTTCATGCCTTACAAGACTAAGGCACATACTTCATCAAGAAGGAAGTTAATCCTTTCAAATCTCTGCAGGTAGTTCTACACCATCTTTATCTGGCTTTCTGATACTAGTTTGACAATATCCTTTAATCTAATCAATTTGTTTGTTATCTCCAAATGTCTTTTTAGTCAGATTTGCAGCTATTATATCCATTAGCGAGTGATTATAGGGAATGAACTCAAATGCTGTATATTGAAATACAACACCTTTTCAAGTCTTTTGGAAGGCTTGGGGAGTCATCCCTCTGCCCTGCTCAGGAAGGCTTAAAAGGTTATGACAGTTGGACCCTCAACTGATACAAATGTTTTGAAATTTAATTTTTCATATTTATAGTTTTCACATAATCTTAGGGCATCAATGACAGATCATTCTACACAAATTGAATGTCCAGGAGCTGGTTTGCAAAAGTAAATATAGATGAATACCCTTTTCTTTTTCAAGTTTATCCATAATGAATTATCTATCTTTAGAAACAATGATATTATTTCTCAGAACCTCAGATTTAATTCTGTGTGTGTGTGTGTGTGTGTGTGTGTGTGTGTGTGTGGAGGGGGGGGTGGAGGGGGTGGTGGTGGTGTCTTTCTTATATGTTCATTAAGAGATGCACATCTTTCAATACTGCTTGCGGGTGCACCCTACTAGGAGATTTCAGTGGAGTTTCTAGTTAACTGAAGCTCATCTTAAGAAGCTCATAGAACCTTTATTCCTTTTATTTTACTTAAAAAGTATTCAAAATTACATTATAATCCCAGTTTCATTATTAAAGAAAATATTCTGTATTTGTTATTTCCTTCATTACATGAACTTTAAATGTGTTACTATTCTTTGTAATAATTATAATATATAAGTGATCAGTATTTTCTTTATTGATTGAATAACAGTTTTGTATAAAATATTATTGGTGTGGCTAAGGTAGTTTTCTGTCTTCTGTTTACCATATGGGGGAATATGTCCTTGGATAAATACTTTCTTATAACTACACTAGAGGCCCAGTGCACAAATTCATGCACAGGTGGGGTTCATCAGCCTGGCCAGCGATTGGGGCTATTGGGGCCAATTGGGGCTGGCTGACTGGAAGGAGGGTCCATGGCTGGCTGGGGTGTGGGGGAGGGACCTTGGGAGGTTGGCCAGCCTCAGGAGGTTGGCTATGGGAGTGCACTGATCACCAGCGGGCAGCTCCTGCATTGAGCATCTGACCCCTGATGGTCAGTGTGCATAATAGCTACTGGCCAGTTGGCCAGTTCGTAATGGTTGCTTAGGCTTTTATATATATAGATGGTTAAGATTTTTATGCTGTTAAAGAGGATTTTTCAAATCTGAAATGAGAAAGAAGTGAAAGTTTTATAAAGACTTTATTTGAAACAATTACATTTTGATTAACCTCTTAGAAAGTGAAGGATGTCTGTGGACCTCTTAACTAGTAGCTCCCCTTGCTAACCTGTGTATCTCTCTAACAAGGATTGCATTTTTTTTAAATGCCTTCAATTTTCCCTGTTAGGCTTTCTATTCCCATCTCAAAACACTTTCAGATGGTGGTATTTGCTTATCTTTGATGCATCACCAATGGAATTCTAGCTTTATTCAACCAAACTTCTAGGATGCAGCTTTGCTTGAGTGACATTTATACTTGAAGTTCTATATATAGGATCTTCAGGGTAGAGTTATCCAGCATACCTGAAGCAGAGAAGAAATGGGTACCTTCTGAGTGAAAAACAAACAAAAGAAAACAAAAGAAAACAAGGAACTATCCTTCCATACACTTCCATCTTCTCTTCCACGTCTGAAATGGAGGACAGACCCCAAAGAGATAGTCAGTGGATCAAGGGCATTCCTGGGTTGGGTAAGAGCCGTCTCTTGAAGCTCATAGTCACCCCTTGTCCCTCCACTAGTGGCCTCGATGACTTAATTTGTTTCTTTCTCTGGGGTGGAAATGTTAATGATGGCCTTGAAAGGGCAATATAAACTATATTTGAAGAAGGAAGACAGAGACAAATGCTACCACAGGATTTTCATTCTTTCAAGCCCCTCAATTCTATTTGTAGAGCTTTTATGGCCCTGAGCCAAATTCCCAGCCCTGTCAAGAACAAGGCCATAGTCTTTATGACTTAGCCAACATTTACTAAACATCTACACTATGTGAGGTTCTAGTCTAAATTGCAATGTGATGAGCAGGATACATCTTCTCCATAGTCTGTGATCTAGTGGAAAATGCATATTATATAGTGAATACTTAATTTCTAATTGTTATGCCACACAGAAGGCAGGAAAAGCCCGTGAGAGGAACACTTGACCCAGATTTAAGGAAGGCAGAGGGTTAGGGAAGGCTTTCCAAGGGAAGCGATGTCTCAGGGGAATTAAGGAAATAAAGAAGAATTAGTTTCTCTTTGTGTGGAGGATAAGAAAGTATGTCTGCTAAGCAAACTGCACTGAGAAAGCATTTATAGGCATCAGGCAGTTTCTAAGAGTTACAATTGTGGGTGCAGAAAAGAGAGTTATATGAGCCTGAAGAAGGAGGCAGGAGGCAGACCATAAAAGGTTTTGTTTACTGTAATGAGGAGTTTAACTATCATGCTGAAAGGGAGAGACATGCATTGGAAATTTTAGTTAGAAAAATGGACATGATCAGACGTTTCCTTTGGAGAGTCAGAGAGGGGCAGGAGTGGAGGCAGTGTCAGGAGTTAGGAGCCTGGGGCAGCAACCCCTGAAAGAGAAGATGCATTCCTATCCCCCAGGAACTGACTGAGAGAAATTATGAGCAAACGTAACCCACTACCTGGCAGTAGCATCAGCTCTATATTATCCACCAAGGATGAGACAGGAGGAAAGACACAGGTGCACTTGAACCAGGGAGCGAATCAAAGAGTTTAAGTCGAAATGTATGGAGATCTTAAAACTGGAGATTTGGGAAGAATAAAAATTACCATGATATGCTATAATTATGTGGTCCTGATATAAAAGGCCAAGGAGCAGGTGGATATCTGCCTCTTGAAGAGTTTCAAGAACTCTCCCTTTCATACCTTTCCCTTTGTAGAATCTGAGATGAAATCCCTTTTTGCACTGGGTGGTAGACATCATATCTGAAGTTTACTCAGAGATTTCTGAGAGAGGATTTTGCTTTGGTCATCTAAACACAAAGCCCTCTGAATGTGAGAAAAATTACCTGACCTGTGATTTCAGAGGATCTCAGGGGCATCTGTACATGATTTGCTTTCCCAGAGCAGAGCTAGTGTAGGATTTCAAGGTGTGTATGCAACCAGCATACCTTTTTTCATCTATTGTCCCGGGTGACATCCAAGAGTCATACTATCTGAATCCATGACATCACTGACCTAGGAGTTTGTCCTTCTTAAGCGTTGTTTCCAGCTGTTCAAATTCCAAAGTATCATCTTTCATTGCCTCCCCGAAGCAACATTTCACTGTACCTTTTCTCCCCAGAGGAAGAGATTAATTATTGCTATACACCCAGTTCTTAATTATGTTTTCAAACTGTAGCTGGTAAGGAAACTTACCAAAATAGTCAGTCCCCAGGCACACTGTCTTCTTTTTTGAATAAGAAGAGATTTTTTTGATTTTTTTTTGATGGAGCAATTATGACAAGTACTTTTTCATTTTCTCTCCCATCAGTTTGTTTGAATTACCTGTGCCTTGCCCAACTGACTTTGTCTTCCTGATGAAATGCCAGGCTTCTAAATGCCCACCTTCTTTGATGCCATCCCCACCTATTGGCCCCATCTCCTCCTCAAATTTAACCTTGTATGATAGGCTGACTGTTAAATGGTTGCATGTCAGTTTCACTCACAGAAATCATCTATACAGTAGAGTTTGGAGATTTTGGTATAAAAAATGTCCCTGTAGCAATCAACTGTAATAGGAAACTTTCTCCAGCAATTCTTTGCCAAGGATCCTAGATTGGGAGCTGAGGGGGAAGATAATCTATCTCATAGAATCCGTTGGCCGTTACAATTTGGACAGATACTACATTCAGAACCTCTTTTATCAGTTTTTTACAAGTTTCAGAGAAGGTTCTACTCTCTCTACCTTATTCACATCAATCAATAAACAATATACTAGCTGGAGAGAGGCCAAGGTGTGTCATTGAGATAACGAGGCCCAAAGAACTGATAGGTGCTAGAGAAGAGACCCGGAAGTGTTTCCAGTACCCAGACCAGCTTGGATTCTCATCACCTTCAACCACACTATCAAAGGGCCAGAATCGCATTGCTCCAATGTGCAGAGCATTGTGAGAGGGAGAGGCCCTGCCAGGCATCGAGATGGTGTGTGTTTCTGTGTTTTCATGCATAGGCGAACGATTATAGCTCCTTATAATACATACAGTCACAAGTGCAGTTCGGTGCCCTGATTTTGCATATTTCCCCACTATTCAATGATTTCCAAATAATTATGTGGTCCTTTGATAATATAAAATATACATCTTTGTAAAGGCATATTTAATTAGAGGGATGATTGTGTTGTCATAAATCTGTTTCTTCAAGAATCCTACCCTAATTCTCAAACCATGCTGTATGCCTTAAACTTATACAGTGATGGATATCAATGGTTTCTCAACAAGACTAGAAAAAAAATCCAAATTCTCCACCAAGATATAATAAAATAAAATGGTTCCTACCTGAAAACAAACAAAACCAGAATTTTCTTGCATTTGAAAAAAGTGTATAAAGTCAGTTTTGCTAAGCATCTATTCCATTGTACATGTTTTCCTCCACAGGCAAATCCTCCTTGAAGCCAGGCTTACAGTATCAATCTCACAATTCTTCCATAACTACCCAATCTTCAAACATGTCTTCTTTTTACTTCTACACTACTTACACCCTTTACAGGATTTTGTCTTTACTCTCAAGACATTCACTTTCTATTTTAGAAGGAATGCCATGTAAAGGGACTGACATTATAAGGCAGTGGCTAAGACATGTGTACCCCTCATGCACCTGACCAAGTGACCTGGACTTTGAATGTGAGCTCAATACATGCTTACAAATCCAAGATTAGGCTCTATAGCATAATGGGTAACACGCTAACTCTGCAGCTGAACTGTTTATAATCTGTGTGATCTTGGGCTGGTCACTTAACCTTGATGTGCCTCCGTGTATTAATTTGTAAAATAGTAATACTAATAGCAGCTGTGTGATCATGAGGTGGTCACTCAACATCTCTGTTTTATATGATAAAGAGCTAATATGCTAATTAGCCTGAATAGCCGAACGACTGTCCGGACAACCCTCAGGATGTCCTTCCACGTTAAGCCAGGGCTGTGAGGGCTGGCCAGGGCTGCTGGGGCTGCTGGGCCTGAGCCCCTTGCAAAATTTTGTGCATCAGGCCTCTAGTTTATTTATAAAGTGATAATACTAATAGTACCTGACTGATAGAATTATAGGGGTACATGAGTTAATATATATAAAGCCCTTAGAACAGGTCCTAGCATGTAGAAAGGGCTATTGAATGCTCACTATTAATATGATATCTTATGAATTAATAACACATCAAAATTATAGGCTATGGTTCATATATAAAGCACATACCGGGATTGAGTTTAATAGCCCCAAAAATGTTAGTTGGAGACTTTCTTTCTCCTTCCTTCCCTCTCTTTCCTTTCTCCCCTTCCCTTTGTCCCTATTCTGCTTCCTTATTTTCCTCTTTCCCTTTCTTTCTTGTCCCAGCTGCTCACCTTAAAATGATGAACAATGGCACATTTATTATATAGTAACATGTGAATATTAAGTGCTCATCTAAATACCTAATGAGTTAATTTCTGAATAAAAACTCTTAAGATAGATAGATATAGATATAGATATAGATATAGATATAGATATAGATATAGATATAGATATAGATAAAAAATGCGTTTTACCCCAAGGGTGGCTGGAAGGGATATATATATATATATATATATATATATATATATATATATATATATCCCTCTCCCTATCTATTCTACCACCAAGTATTGATAACTTACTAGGTAGAAGGTACTAGAGGAAGATGAAAGATTCAGTGTCTGGTATTGATACTACAGTCCAGTAGAGGAGACACAGATAAACAACATCAACACTGAGTCATTTGGGGACATTACACCCAGTGCTCTTTTGAAGGGCAGAGGACAGTGCTCTAGCCCAGCCTGCTGAGGGCATGGGAGACACTTCCTATTTCTTTTCAAGACTCACCTAAAGCCTAGTTACTTTCTGGTTCCTCTGTGATGTTAGTGATTCACTGGTGACCTACACACATGGACAAGTAACCACTTGTATATGGTTTTGTCTAAAATTCTAGAAATGTTCTGGAAGACAGACAGCAATCTTTAGGAAGTCATTCATATATATATATATATATATATATATATATATATATATATATATATGCTTTATGTAAGTATTGTTTATGGAATACTTGTTCATTTTTCTCAAAATGACTCATGGAAGGGAGGATTGACCTAATATAGTGGGTGAGACCTATGTGCATTTAATTCTTCACGAACAGACCATCATTTCTTGCCTGAGTGGCTGGAGCCTTGGCTTAGGGTAAAAGTGTTAGAGGACACCACTCACTGTAGGTTGGTTACAGATGAGGCATTTGCGATGCTGCATCCAATCGGAAGCGTTGTCTGAGTTGCAACAAATACGAGAGGTAGTCAGTTCTGAATCCCTGTGACAGGCCCTGCTCCACCCCTTTAGGCCAATGCCATGTGTGTGGAAGTGATGCAATCATTTTACCTACTGATCTTTGCCTGAATCTAAGAATCCAAGGCTTCTCTGCAAGAAACAGAAGAATAAAAGGACACAAGGCAGTTCCCCTTTTAGGACCCTTAAGAAATGGCACCTCCTATTTCAAAGAACGGTCCAGTACACTTTTTGTTTCAGGTAGCTCTACTTTTTAGTCCAATCTGTATCTACTGTGTCTTTTTCTTCAAATACATATATTTGGAGGATTGTGTGCTTGCCTGTACTTTCTACATCCCAGTGCCACTCTAGCGATGAACCACTCCCTGGGTGGCCTGACAGAGCCCCAGCCTGCAGAAGCCATCAGCTGGGAGCGCTTGGCTTCATGGACTGGAATGTGGTAAAAGCAAATTGGCCATCTGTCTGGGGCTGGTGAAGACACGTAATAGAGACGATCCTGGATAATATTCATATTGATGTTTTACCCCAAGGGCGGCTGGGAGGGTTTTGTTTTGCATGTTTTTCAGCAGACCCGCTTTAAAAATTCATGGTTGCACCTGGCTGTTTGTTTCTCTCTTTCGTTTCTCATCTATTCTGGCACAGCCCAAAGACTCCTCAGCAAGACACTAAACTGGAAAAGGCTTGTATTCAGAGCTTGGAAAAAAATGCCTGCCATTTTCAAGAAAATCCCCTAAGTATAGGTGCCATGAATGAAAAACATGGTGTGTTTTTCAGGTCAAGATTCCCAAGAGTTAGCAGCATTGTGTGGTTTACTTTCCATTGAGTCTCAGAGCACAACATGCTTTAGCCAAGTGATGTATTTGAAAAATGGAAGTGTGGGTGGGATTCTGTTGCCTCTGAATCCCAATATGCTCAGAGGTGTGTGAAGAGCTACATGCAGACAGAAGGAGCCAGAGCAAAATGGCACTGTCGGTGATCTTACTGAATCTCTTACAGTAAAGATGATAGATCAGTGAGAAAACGGTTGTTATTTGATCAGAGGAAGGTGCTATCTCTTCTATGTAAGATGTACTCTTGTTTCTAAGTGACAACTCTGGTTTAGCTGTAGATGAGTTCATTTAAATTTTGTTAGGATCCAGGGAACTTAGTAGTTTCAGACGAATTCATCAGTAAAAGTGTCAATTTCCCAAGCTTTTCCCTCTCCCTCTCCCTCTCCCTCTCCCTCTCCCTC
>PVJC01004242.1:0-65105 GCA_004026665.1 Murina feae | reverse complement strand
GAAAATTACTTCAACTCATTTAACCTTTCTTCAAAGACATTGCTTCCAATCTTTCATCTCTTTATTAGCCTGTGAGCCCTATGAAGTTAGCTCTCTCACAATCCTTATAAATAAATGTGAAACTCATAGCTAAATATCAGAGACAGAAAAATAAAATAATCCTCCTCAATCAGTCAGGCTATTTTGAATAAAAGTCTTTTATTATCACATGCTAAGGAATCAGAGCACACAGCAGAGTCCTTTGTGTGGCTGACAAGACTGCCTGACGATGGTATTGCCCTGGATTCCAGTAGCTTGGAATTCACAGTCCCTAGGCTAGAAAAAGATCAAGAAAAGAGCATACTTCTTGGAATCTTGTAACCATGTCATATAACAAATGCTGCATCCAGATACCCCCAAAAATGGCTTTCATAAGAGTGACTGCCCAACAGTGATTTCACGGAATATTAACAGATGTTTTGTAGGGAATAAAGGGAGAGGAGTGGATCTTTGATCAATTTTATTAAAGAAACTACATAATTAGTTTTAAGCAAATTTTATTTTTAAAAAAATTTTTATTCATTGATGAGAGAGAGAGGAACGTCGATTTGTGGTTTATGCATCCATTGGTTAATGGTTGTATGTGCCCTGACTGAGGCTTGAGCCTGCAATCTTGGCATATTGAGATGACACTCTAATCAACTAAGCTACCCCACAAGGGCCTAAGCAGATTTCTTTACTGCAAGAGTTTGGAAATTTAATTTGCTGACTGACATGCAACTGTGAATATCCAAGAGGATGGCATAATGTTCAACATTTTCCAAACTCACTAGGTCAAGGTAGCTCTTTTTGAAAGAGTTCCTTGAAAGACTTATTTCACTAGCTCTCACCTGTTGCTTCTTCTATCCTAAGCCCTTCTTTGTTTCGAGCTTTAGTAACATAATCTCAAAACAAATAAACGAACACAAAAAAGATCTATTTCATTCAGTCAACAAATATTTAGTTAACATCTACTGTGTGCACATGTTGCAAACACCCAGGATTCATACCACCCAGTGGTATGTAGGACACATACAATTCTTGTCCTTATGAGATTTACAGTCTAATAGAAAAAACACACAGAACTCATATTTGAAAGTTAAGGAATGTGATAAAAGGTAAAATGCAGACTACAATGACATTTAAGAAAGAATGGTGCTTAGTACAATGTACTGTGAGAAAGCTTGACAGAATGGTTTTCATGAATCAATTTTATCTTTAGAGGCCCAGTACACAAAATTCCTGCAGGGGGGTGGAGGGTGTCCCTCAGAGTGAACAATGATGCATGAAATGCACTTGGAACATTGCCTGATACACAGTAAGCATTTATTTAATGTGAGTCTTTTAGAAAGAGTGACGACTATAGCACCCTCTTGCAATCCAGGACCCCTTGGGGATGTCCGACTGCCGGTTTAGGCCCGATCCTGCAGGATCGGGCCTAAACCGGCAGTCGGACATCTCTCTAACAATGCAGGATCGCTGACTCCTAACTGCTCACCTGCCTGCCTGATTACCCCTAACCACCCTGCCTGCCTGTCTGATCACCCCTAACTGTTTGCCTGTCTGCCTGATCGCTCCTAACTGCCTCTGCCTTGGCCCCTGCCATGGTAGGTTCATCCGGAAGGATGTCCAGAAGGATGTCTAGAAGATTGTTTAGCTGTCCAGTCTAATGAGCATATTACGCTTTTAATATTATAGATGATTAATCACAAATTGTTTATCATTTACTTTGTACATAACACTGTACTAGTGATGTTGGGAAATATATACGAGTTGATATGAATCTTGCATTTAAAAAACTTCTCTAATTGAAATAAAATTTAATAAAATGAAGGAAACAGCGCAAGACAGAATAAAATTACATTTGAATGGTTCAGATACCCATTACAATGCTACCTATCTTTCAAAGACTGAGGTATCATAGTTTCTGGGAAGCCCTCGCCCAACTCTAAAACTTGCTGCACCTTAGTTTGATTTTTATTTTTTATTTTTTTATTTTTTTATCATTTCAGCCTTCATAATGGCACTTTATTTTTTAATTTTTTTTAATTTTTTTATTTATCTTTATTGTTCAGATTATTACAGTTGTTCCTCTTTATTCCCCCCATAGCTCCCCTCCTCCCGTTACCCACCCCACCCTCTTACCCCCCCACTGTCCTCATCCATAGGTGTATGATCATTGTCCATTCTCTTCCCGCACCCCCAACACCCTTTACCCCCGAAAATTGTCAGTCCACTCCCTTTCTATGCCTCTGATTCTGTTCTATTCACCAGTTTATTCTGTTCATCAGATTTTTTATTCACTTGATTTTTAGGTTCACTTGTTGATAGATACGTATTTGTTGTTCATAATTTTTCTTTTTCTTCATCCTCTTCTCAAAGGATACCTTTGAGAAGGTATACCTTTCAGCATTTCATATAATACTGGTTGGGTGGTGATGAACTCCTTTAGCTTTTTTTTGTCTGTGAAGCTCTTTAGCTGACCTTCAATTCTGAATGATAGCCTTGCTGGGTAAAGTAAATTTGGTTGTAGATTCTTGCTATTCATCACTTTGAATATTTCTTGCCACTCCCTTCTGGCCTGCAGAGTTTCTGTTGAGAAATTAGTTGACAGTCGTATGAGTTCCCCCTTGTAGGTAACTAACTGCTTTTTTCTTGCAGCTTTTAAGATTCTCTCCTTGTCTTTTGCTCTTGACATTTTAATTATGATATGTCTTGGTGTGGTCCTTCTTAGGTTCCTTTTGTTTGGAGTTCTCTGCACTTCCTGGACTTGGAAGTCTATTTCTTCCACCAGGTGGGGGAAGTTTTCTGTCATTATTTCTTCAAATAGGTTTTCAATATCTTGCTCTTTCTCTTCTTCTGGTACCCCTATAATTCTGATGTTGGTATGCTTGAAGTTGTCCCAGAGACTCCTTACACTATCTTCATACTTTTTGATTTTTTGTTTGTTTGTTTGTTTTGGCTTTTTTGGCTGGGTGGGTTTTGCTTTTTCATATTTCATATCTTTGACTTGATTCTTGCGATCCTCTTGTCTGCTGTTGGATCTCTGTATATTATCCTTTATTTCAGTCAGTGTATGCTTGATTTCTAGCTGGTTCTTTTTCATATGCTCAAGGTTCTCACTAAATTTATCAGCAGTCTCTAGAAACTTCTTGAAAAACCTGATAACCGTGGTTTTGAACTCTATATCCAGTCATTTGCGTTCCTCCATTTCTGTTTTCTCTGACCTGTTTCGTAGTCTCCACATTTTGGCTTTCTGTGCTGGGTGTCCTATATAGGGCCCAGTGAATCAGCCTCCCCAATCACCTGGGGTGGACACTCTTGTTGTATGCCTTTGAAATCTGGGTGCACAGTCTTGTTGTAGTTATCCTACTGGGAGGTATCACTGGGGGGAAATGACCTGCAGGCCTTTCTCCTCGTTGTTTGGAGTTTGGATCGATTTGGAGTTCTGTCTCAGTTGCAGACCCTTAGGTAATGTTGCAGGCAGGTAGGCGTGGTTGTAGGTGGGGTGGGCGTGGTTGTAGGTGGGGTGGGACGGGGTCTCAGAGTCACCGGGGGTGGAGCGATTCACAATGGCGTTTCTACTGCACTTGGCGTCTCCAAGCCGTAGGGTCTGCGCACGATTCTCAGTCCCCGACTCTCCCAGTCAGTGATCAGTGCGAATAGCAGTGCTAGAGCGCCACTGGTCTTCCACCGCCCCATTGCCCCACAGCCCGCGCTTCACTCAGTGCGTCCGGGGAGTCCACAATCTTCTAAGCTGCGGACCGGATCGCCGCTTCCACCCCTTCACCCGAACCGCTGCGCGCAGCTAGGGAGGGGCGGGGCCTCGGGGAGTTTGCAGGGCAGGGCGGAGCAAATAGCTATGGCGCTTCTCAGCCCTGCACTGAGAGACACCAGGTCTCTGTGTCCCGCGGTAATTGTTGCAAGCAACGCTGAGAGAAACCCGCTTTGGATTTCCTCCCAGTGCCAGTCAGTCCCCCTTCTCTGGGTGTCTGGGTCTTCAGGAACTCGCTTGGAACTGGAGTTCAGAGCTGCTGGGGACTTGTGGCTTTCTCCATTTTGGAAAAGAACCGTGTCCCCCGGCACCAGCTCCCTCCCCAAGCCCCGTGCGCGCACCTCTGTACCTTCGTCTTTGTACTTTGCTTCCGCCGCTCCTCCGAGTCTCAGACTCTTTTCTAGTTGTAGGATTTTCACTCAGCCAGCCTTCCTGTGGGTGTGAGTGGTGTTTGTGTTTTCTTTTCTTGGTTATTCCGAAATAGTTTTTCACGGCTGCATTTACAGTGTTTACCTTATGCCGCTATCTTGCTGTCTCGAATTTTTTCATTTTCTTTCTGATCATCCTTGTTACCATGGTTATTCATGGTATTTGCTGTTCTGTATGAATGGCCTTCTATATAGCAGCTTTCTCCGAAGTGGTCTTTCTACTATTTTCCAGTAGATGGCGCTGAATCATAAGATTTTATTTTATTCTTATTATTCTTATTATTCTTATTATTATTATTTACCTCTGTGATCTCCCAGACTTGACCACTGCTTCCATAAGACAGTACAGCCATGCTGTTTGGGGGTAGGGTTTGTTTTTATCCTCACCATGATGGGACCCCTGACCTCCATGGGGTCCCACCCCAAGAACCCCACCTGGGGATCAGTCACAGAGGGAAACAGCAGTTCTGTTGTAATAGCTGTTGGTTCACAGATAATATGCTTCTCTACCTGACACCAAGGGCAGCAGGATTTGTGTTTTGGCAGTCCTAATGGTGGCAAGGTTCTGTGGTTCCACTTCTTTGTCTGAAACACCATTGCCCAACCCAACAATGGAGAGCCACATGGCAGAACTCCATGCTCTGTTAGGTGTTTGCTGGCTCAGCTTGCCCTGCTGAAAGCCCTTCCCCTTCCCTCCGCAGCTCTCTGTTCTTCCCTGCCCAAGGAAGTGCCTCCTACTCTGGCTTTCTTCCCTCTCCAGGACTAGCCTCAAACTCCTGGTGCAGGGCTGTGTCTATGGGCTGTCTGAGGTTTTCTCTCTTCTCATCCCCCCATTTATTCCAGGTTGCCCACCATTAAATGTTTCAGTGCCCATACCTCTGTGTTGAGTAGGGAGTTCTTTGTTGAATTATAGTTGGTTAACTTGTTGAAATGTCATGGAGAGAGGCCAAGGGGATGTCTCACATTGCCATTCCTCTGACGTCACTCTCACTTTCTTTTTTTAAAACTTTATTTGTATTGTTGATACTATTACAGATGTTCCCATATCCCCCCTCCCATTTGCCCACCTCCACCCAGACCCAGCTTCCTTCCCTCTGGCAATAAACTTTCTCTTATAATGTGTGAACAAACCAACAACAGCCCAAAGGTGCTGGCGGTGTAGGTGAGGTGCATGTCAAAATTTAAAGTCTGTCCCACTCCAAAGTTTCCATCTGAGAACCTTTGATCCCAGAGAGTAACTGAAGAGGGTTCTGGGGGTATCTTTACCTGCATCTGGAAGTGGTTCCCAGAGTCTTCGGCAGTATTTGAGTCTCACCTCATTGCCAAAACTATCAAATGACTAACCGAATGTGAAACAATTTAGTAGCGATTGGGAAATACAGTGCTCATAAGCAGTAGCAACAGAGGGCTCTTCCAGTGGATTTTGAAAGAGTGAGTTTATAGAATGTTGGAAGAGGCGATGTGGACATAGGGAAGGATTGGCTAGGAGGTCAAGGGTTTCCTTATAGAGCTAGCAGGCTCTATTTCCTAAGGTATGTAGCTAAAGCTGAGCTGCAAGGTTATGATTGGAGTATGTTAGGTTTCTTTAACAGGTGTGACTTAGGTTTAGATTTGTGATGCAGGCTGGGCCACGGGGCAGCCTCCATTTTGTGGGGACTGATAGATGAATTAACTTTCACAATAGGTACAGCAAGGAGTGTTTGTTTTAGCATAAATTCCCCCTTGGCTAACTAAGAGGTAATCAAGGACTATGGGATTGCCCATAACAATCCTAAGTAATGGGTTTATGCTAGCTTGTTTTTCTGAGCTGAAGTTGTGTTACTTATGATTTTTGTTAGGGTCTGAGGCAAGTTTGGGGCCATGTTTGCTAGTGATCTTACCCCTAACAGAGGAATTTTAACTTATGTAGTGTGCATGAAAATAGAGTCAGTTATGCCTCTGGTGTTTTTAAAAAAAATAAGATTCTGTGTACTGTAATTTGGAGGTTTCTGGGTATTTTCCCCAGAGAAAAATAATCCACTGATGTGACAGTACTTTTAAATAACTGAAAGTGTCACATAATGTAAACTTGAAACTAATATAAGATTGTATATCAACCGTAAGTGGAAAATAAATTAATTTTTAAAAGAATACAGAACAATTCCTCTAATGAAGAGGGGGGAAGCTCTCAATTATCCTGAATACACAGGATGAATTTGTGTATGGCAGACGGGTGTAAACCTATCAATATAAAATGTAGTTGAGGGTAAACTGTATGGGAGTATAAGTATCATTTATTACAGCAGAAGTAAGCCAGTTTGTTGTCCCTCCAGGTGAATTTCTGGGGTGAAGCTAAAAATTCAGCAAATCAGGATGATGTGTTTTCTGCAGAGAATGAGTTGACTGTTGTGGTAAAGCCTCAATATTATTGTCTACTTTTGATGGGCTAGGTCTTGCCAATTGTATTACAATAGTCTTAAAAGAAGCGTTCCAATAATCTAAGGTCATGTGCCATTTCTACAAGGCTTAAGGTCAGGATTAATGATATATGAGGGAAGCTTAGGTACCAGAAGGGGCCTATAAAAGGGATTCTGCCTTCTGAGATGTTTAAGGGACAGTAATTTGGAGGTTTCTTGGTATTTTTAATACTTAATTACTGTCAGCAGGGTCTGGTGCAAGTGTTAGATCTAGCAATTAGTTAAATTCGGAGCAATAGCTATGGCCTGGGGGAAAAACATACAGGATAATTTTTCCCCCTTACGTGGCAGAAGAGGATCATAGAGGTTAAAAAATAATAGGACAGAGATAAGGGAGATGACATTAGTGTTAATGAAAGTATAAAAGTGTAATACTAGGTGATATTACAGGTCAAAGGGACAGAAAAGGATATTGAAAAAAAAATCTCATTCTATCATCTTGGTTGGAAACTATCTGCTTCTGAGGTCAGCAGCTTGTTTTGTTGTCTTGGGCAGAAGCTCTCTACTGTGGTCAGCGAATTCTGCAGGATTCCTAAGAATCTTCAGATTAAGGCAAGCATGTCAAATGCACGGCCTTCGGGCCTCATGCAGCCCACCATGAATACTTTTGCGGCCCAGCCTATATAACAGTATGTAAGAAATGTTTTAATAAAAATTTTGTAACTTGATTTTTATAAAACCCTGTTATACCTAATTATTAATAACGAACTGCAACGTTTGCTAATGACTGATTGCTATAATTGTGTTGCATTCATTTACCTTAGGCACCTTACACAGGCGCACCATTTCTCTCCACTAATACTAGCAGCGAATATTTAAGCAGCCGATTGCCACGTCATTAGTCTTGGACTGACTTGTTTGGTGTGCATAACAGGAAGTATTTTGCTTTTGGAGAACAAGGAAAATAGTTTTTTGTGTGTTACACTTATTAATTTGTGCAGTTATTCAGTGTCTGGTAAATTAATGTTCAAGAAAAATATTAATTTTTATTAAAATGTTCTATTATTTTATGGTAACGATGACTCATTTATTTCAGCTTTTTGTATTCAGCATGTCTCCATTGAAATAAACCTACATTTCTATGAAAATTGAAGCTTTTTTTTTTTTGCGGCCTACATAAAGTTAAACTTTGTTTATTTGGCCCGTGTTAGCCTTTGAGTTTGACATGCTCGGTTTAAGGTCTTCTTTTGAAATGGATGTTCAGTAGTTGTGGGAGGAAGTGATGGCATATTTTAAATAAAAAGTTTTATACACGTTAAAAAATCTAAGTATCAATTCCTTGGAGTTTTACTGATATGTCACTTGTTAAAGGTACCAAGTGACAAGATATTTATCAAGTCTGAAGGGAAGGTTTGCTTCTGTTGCCTGTTTTAGAAGATCAAAGCTCAAGGTGGTGGGTCCTGGACAGGATCTTTGAAAATGTACTTTGTTTCCGATTGTCATGTAACTGGAGATATTTTATGAGTCTCCTAAAATATTCATTCACATTAGCCTGTAATTGAATAGAATCTGGGATTGGAAGTGAAATTTCCAAATGCACTAGGCAACCTTTTATTAACATTTGGGTCCTTGAGAAGTTTGATGTTATTGTCATCAGAGCTAATGTCAGTACTTTGGGCCTAGGAAGTTCAAGGGTTTTTGAGAGCTTTGATAATTATAATTTTAGAATTCTATTAATTTTCTTTACTTTTTTTCTGATAATATGACATAATTAAAAGTGAGAAAAATTTATTCTTTTAAAAATATATTTTTATTGATTTCAGAGAGGAAGAAGGAAGGAGAGAGAGATAGAAACATCAATGATGAGAATCATTGATTGGCTGCCTCCTGCATGCCCCCCACTGGGAATTGCACCCACAACCCGGGCATGTGCCCATGACTGGAATCGAACCTGGGACCCTTCAGTCCGCAGGCTGACGCTCTATCCACCCTGAGCTAAACCAGGTAGTGCAGAAAAATTTATTCTTATTGTCCTTTCTTTGTAGAATTGAAGAGCAAATGTTTGTATTCCCTAATGGCCATTTCAGGAAACCTAGTTTAGGCATGAAAGACATTTTAATAGTTTTATTATTCTGGATTTGGAATAGGCAATATCGAGAATAGATATTAGAGGAGACAAGGTATAAGTCATATGTATCTAAGACAAGTTATATTTATAATCAACATTGTAAAACCGTACTAGGTAAGAACCAGGCTAGAGCTGTATTGGGGGTGGAGCAGCAGCCATACCTCATATTAGCCAGGAGAGGGGGATATTTATTCATTTCTGAGACTTGAACAACATTCATATTTTGTCTTTCATACAAGATAACACAGTGGTCTTATTTTTGTCTCCCTTTTTCACTATCAGAGGAGCCTTGTTGGATATTTTTCTGTGAATTTGTTTCTGATCACAGGAGAACTGTGCTAGGACTAGCTGTGAGGGCAAGGCCTGCTCCCATGTCAGGGGCTATTTTCTTCTTTCTCACCAGTAATACTGGACAGTGAGAGGGGAAATTGGGGATGCTGTTTAAAAGTCTTACATATATTTTATTTAATTTATTTTTTAATATATATTTTATTGATTTTTTACAGAGAGGAAGGGAGAGGGATAGAGAGTTAGAAACATCAATGAGAGAGAAACATCGATCAGCTGCCTCCTGCACACCCCCTACTGGGGATGTGCCCACAACCAAGGTACATGCCTTTGACAGGAATCAAACCTGGGACCCTTCAGTCCGCAGGCCGACGCTCTATCCATTGAGCCAAACCAGCCAGGGCGTTACACATATTTTAAATCTAAGCTGTTAAGCATTACAAAGAGCCCCTCCCATGAAATCTAATGAGCGTAGCACAGTTTTAAAATAAGATTTTGAAATCAGAGAGCGAGTATAGATCCATTCTGCACCTCAAGAAAGATACCTGAAGGATTTTTAAAAAAATCTACCTGGGCTCTTTTATCTCCAGTCAAACTCAAAACTCATCACCAGCTAAAGCATCAGTTCATGATGGGGGATTTATTGACCACTGCCCCCCTCCCCTGAACCAAATACATCCTACCATTGCTCAGTTTATCCTTTCTGACTTGGTGCCACTACCTGATACGAACTCTATTGTTACACATGATTTTATGAGTAAGTGTTTGTATCCCAAATACACAACCATAGAACTCAAGGAAAAGGATTTCTCATTCACCTTATTCAGACCTTCGACAAAAGCCTGGGACAAAGCAGTTGCTTAATATGGTTTAATTGATTAATTAATTATTAATGAAAACTATTTTAACTGAAGACTCAACAGAAAACATACTGTGAAAATTTCTCCATTCATAGGGAGTATGCTGAATAAAAAGTGAAAAAAGAGAAAGACTAAAGCCTTAACTTCTTCACTGAGAGACATTTCATAATAAATAAATCTGATAAATTCCTCATCATAAGTTGCTGCAAGTCCCTATATCTGCTGTTCAGTGGTTTTATATACAAACTAGGGGCCTGGTGCACAAAAATTTGTGTACTCGGGGTAGTCCCTCAGCCTGGCCTGTGCCCTCTTGCATTCATGGATCCCTTGGGGGATGTCCTCATGCTGGCATGCCTGGTCAGCCTGGGTAAAGGGCTGATGGCTCTTTGCAGGCTGGCCAAGCCCCCCAGTGAGATTCCTCACCCTGACAGGGCTGTGGCCAGCCTGGGTAAGGGGTTAAGGGCCGTTTTCAGGCCGCCCACAGCCCCTTCAGGGTTCAGGTCCCTACTGGGGTGCCTGGGCAGCCTGGGTGAGGGGCTGAGGGCCATTTTCAGGCTGCCCACAGCTCCCATTGGCCCAAGGTCCCAACGAGGCTGGCTGGAATCAGGTTTCTGGGTTTATTTATCTTCTATAATTGAAATATTGTTGCTTTGAGCAGAGGCCCAGCCAGCCGAGGCAGGCAGTTGCAACGGAAGCCTCCTGTTTGCTCTAGCTCCCTGGCTGCTGGCCACCATCTTGACTGGGTCAATTTGCATACAGCCTCTCTGATTGGCTGGTGGGTGTGGCTTGGCTGGTGGGCGTGGCTTCAGTGTCTCAGAGTGATGGTTAATTTGCATGTTGCTCTTTTATTAGATTAGATGTTTCCTGGTAAGTGGTTGTCATGTCCATTTTGTTGGTCCTTTAAGTATACTTTCCCATGCAGTGTTCCAAGGAAGGTATATACACAGGAACATTAAAAAAACTGGTAAAAAATGACTAAGCATTGTGGCTTATACCACTGTCAATTTCCTGTTTGTTTTTTTTCCAAGTAAAATTTTTTTCAAACTGATCATTTTTAAATTTTCTTTTTCATTTTTTTTCTTAATCCTCACCTGAGAATATCCTTTCCATTGCTCTTCAGAGAACAGTGAAAGGGAGGGAGAGGGAAACATCAATGTGAGAGAGACACATCTCCTGGTTGCCTCTGGCATGCAACCTGACCGAGAGCAACCCCACAACCCAGGTACTTTCCTTTAACTGGGAATCAAAACCGAGACCCTTTGATGCACAGGCTGATGGTCTAACCACTGAACAACCAGCCAGGACAAAATTTTATTTTTCAATTACAGTTTACATTCAATGTTATTTTCTGTTACAATATAGTGGTTAGACAATCACATACTTTATAATGTGTTCCCCACAATATTTCTAGTACCCACCTGGTACCACACATAGTTATCACAATACTAGAGGCCCTGTGCTTTGTGTACCAGTGGGGTCCCTTGGCCTGGCCTGTGAGGATCAGGCCAAAACCAGCTCTCTGACATCCCCTGAGGGGTCCCGAATTGCCAGAGGGTGCAGGCTGGGCTGAGGGATCCCACCGGTGCATGACTGGGGCTGGGGAGGGACCCTGAGAGGGCTCCAGGGCATGTCTGGCCCGTCTCCCCAGTCATGATCGGCCAGACCCTAGCAGCAAGCTAACCTACCGGTTGAAGCATCTGCCCCCTGGTGGCCAGTACACATCATAGCAACTGGTTAAATGATTCAATGAACGGTTGGACACTTACATATTAGGCTTTTATTATATAGGATTGTTGACTATATTCCCTATGTTGTACTTTACATCCCCATGACTATTTTATAACTATCAATGTGTACTTCTCAGTCCCTTCATCTTTTTCACCCAGTCCCTCAACTCCCCTCTCCTCTGGCAACCATCCCTCTGTTCTCTGTATTTATGAGTCTGTTTCTGTTGTGTTTGTTCATTTATAGTGTTCTTTAGATTTCACCTATAAGTGAAATCATATGATATTTGTGTCTCTCTGACTTATTTCACTTAACATAATACTAGGTCCATCCACATTGCTGCAAGTGGTAAGATTTCATTCCTTTTTATGGCTGAATAATATCCCATTGATTATGTACCACCACTTGTTTATCCAGTTGTCTATTGATGGGCACTTGGGTTGCCTCCATAGCTTGGCTATTACAAGTTAGTGTTTTGGATGTCTTTGGATATATACCCAAAAATGGAATCACTGGATCATAAGAGTTTCATTTTAATTTTTGGAGGCTTCTCCACACTGTTTTCCACTGTGGTTGCACTAGTTTACATTCCCACTAACAATACATGAGGGTTCCCTTTTCACCACACCCTTGCCAGCACTTGTTTGTTATTTCCTGGTTTTTTAAAGTCGCATTTCTCACTGTGTAGTCTTTTCTACCTCCTTTTTTTTTAAACTTGAAGTATAATCGACATATAACATTAGTTTCAGATGTTCCATATGATTCAGTATTTACAGATTGTGAAATGATCACAAGTCTAGCTTACATCTGTTACCATAGTTACAAGTTTTTTTTGTGTGATGAAAACTTTTAAGATTTACTCTTAGAAACTTTTAAATATGCTACAGAGTTTTATCTGGAAAAGGCAAAACTATGGAGACAGTAGAAAGATCAGTGGTGTCCAGGTGTTAGGGTATAAGGAGGGATTAATAGGATGAGCACAGAGGATTTTCAGGGCAGTGAAACTATTCTAATGGATACATTTGTCAAAACTCATAGACTCAATACCAATCGTGAACCCTAATATAATTATGGACTTTGGATAACAATGATGTATCAATATAGGACCATCAATTGTAACAAATGTATCATTCTGGAGCCAAATGTTGATAGTGAGGGAGGCTATGTATGGGTGGGGGCAGGAGGTATGTGGGAATCGCTACACTTCAATTTTTCTGTGAACCTAAAACTGCTCTAAAAATAAAGTCTACTTTAAAGGGCAGTTCTTGGTTGGTTTAAATTCATAATCTTCATTACTTTTGATAATCAGCATTCCAATTTTATGTTTATTGGTTAATTACAGTGTTTTGCACTGAATATTCATCTTCTTTGCCTATTTTTATTATGGAACTTTCTCTTTTATAGATTTGCTAGACCTCTTAATGTATTAGCAATTTTAGTCCATTATTGGAGGAAGGGAGAAATGGTGTTTTCAGGTGCACAGCTTTATACGAACACTTAACTATCTTTTATACAAACGTTTAAGGTACAGTTCTATATACTGTAGACTTTGTACAGTGAACCACCTAAGAAATCAGCTCCTTTTTTGAAGAAAGGGCAAAATGGAATAAACCTTTTCTATCTTGCTTCAAAGCATTAGGCTGAGAGCAACAAATGAGCAAACAAAACAAACGTATAGACACAGTATGATGGTTACCAGAGGGAAAGGAGGGTGGGGAAGAGGTAGTAAAAGGCAAAGTGGGTTAAATATATGGTGATGGAAGATTTGATTCTGGGTGGTATGCACAATGCAATAAAAACCTATATAATTTCATTAACCAATTTCACCCCAGCAAATTTAATTAAAAATTTTAAAAAGGCATTAGAGTCATAGTTAGTTATAGAGACTTGGATAAGCATAGATAATAAAAGGTAGAAGACAGGTCATAAATGTGATTGGCCTTACCTCATTAGTTACCCTGGTATGTCTATGTTTGCATTGGACTTGTCTTTTATTTATTAATAAACTATTTTTATATTAAGAAAGTCAATCTATTATAGGGGTACCATAGACCAAATGTTTTTGGCCCCCCCCACCATTCCTATGTCGAAACCTAATTTCCCATGTGACGGTATTTGGTGGGGTCTTTAGAGGTGATTAGGTCATAAGGATGGAGCCCTCATGAATAGGATTAGTGACCTTATTTGAAACTCCAGATAGCTCCCTTACCTCTTCTGCCATGTTGGGTTACAGCTAAAAGACAGCCATTTATGAACCAGGAAGTAGGCCCTCACCAGACACTGAGCCTGATAGCACCTTGATCTTAGACTTCCCAGACTGCACAACTGCGAGAAATAAATTTTTCTTGTTTACAAGTTTAGTCTATGATATTCTGTTACTGCAGCCCAAATAGACTAAGACAATGGGACTAAACTGTCTTGTTTATATCTTTGGGGTTAATATCATACTTAGGTCTGTCTTACTCTTAGACTATAAATACAAAATATTTTATAACATCACCATGCAGTCCCTCAAAGGACTGCTTTCATAGTACTCATTCACACAAAGCCTTAATGGTGGCATAAACCACTGGTTATCAACTAGGGATGCTTTTGCCCCACATGGAACATTTGCCTATGTCTGGAGACTTACTGGGTTTACACGCTGGGGGTGTGCTACTGACATTCTAAAATGCACAGAATAGCCCCCACCTCCAACAAAAAGTTATCCAACTCAAAATGTCAGTAGTAATGAGGTTGAAAAAAATCTATAAACCCCTCTTTCTTTCCTGATTGTACAGATCCCCATTGTTTTGGTCTTCTGAATATCATAGAATATTGAAAAGATTGAGTGAGATGGGAAAGAAAGAAAAAGGGAGGATCTGGATAAGGAAATTTTCATATGCTGGAGAAAATCATCTTTTATCATTGGTTTTATCCTTAATTCAGTTCCCTGCAATTCACCAACAAAAGTTTAAATTTCTTTTATTGATTAAGGCATTACATATATGTCCTTGTCTGTGTCCATTGATTATGCCAAAAGCTTAAATTCAACAAACATTATTTTATATAGTACAACAGAAAAAGAGTCAAAATGTTGGAGAAAAAAACTGGCAAACATCATTAGCATACTACTAAGGGACAGAAGCATGAAGAGACTAATTACTATGTAAATGCCTTTATTTGAACTAATACATTGCTATCAGATTACATAATTTTTCAGAGTTAGAGTAACATTATAATCTTGGAAACTATAGCAAACAGCTTGACAAAGCAAGAGTATGTAAGTCCTACATATATATTTTTATGTTTTAGTGACCACATCTCCTTGTCTTAGGTGTAAAATTAGAAAATCTATTGTACACTTAGCATCCCTGACCTACTGCATCCTACCTAAGTTCTCAGCATACTCTCTCCTCAAAAGTGTCATATTCAACAGCATTTTTAAATCTAAAGAGAACAGGTTTTAAAACAAATAAGCAGAAATTGAACCAAGTGTTTTAAGACAAAATATATGTCAACAGTTTACAGCTTGGGTGTGAGGGAGAAGATGCAAATTTAAGGTACATTTTTCTCTACCTATAATGTGTATTTTTTACTTACTTGAAGACCCCTTTAAAAAAGTAGCAAAATCAGCAGTTTTATTTAATGTAATCAAAATATTCTTAAATGTACAAAAAAAGATCATGTAGAAAGAATACTGTAAAAAGATACTAATTTTAAGAATAAAAGAATATGAAAAGCTTCTATTACATTCTGCACAGCCAGTTACTTCTGAAAATTTTCAGTACTATCAAGATAAGCAAAGGATACTCACAACCAAATACCCTCTGACCACAGTTCTTGATTAAGAACTAGCATACCAGATGGCAAGCAAAATTATTGTCTAATAATAGTCATATCCAACCATCTAAGGAAGTCCCAAGAGGTGGACATTTTAAGAGGGAAAAAAGATATATATAGAGAAATAACATATAACGAGGGGAAATGTCAAAGGCAGCAATGTAGGAGAGTAAATGATTTGGCTATGAGCACGTTTCAGGTGTGCCGATCAATCCAACTAGGACTATGGGAAAGAGGACTTGTTTTTATGAAAACTCCCCTGAGGGCTCTCACGAGGAGCTAGTCTTTTTAACCAAAATGAAAAGTCCTTTAAATGACCAACAGTTCCTTAAGCCATGAGCACTTCACCTGGAAATAGCTGACTTGCTAATCATGCACCTGGGAGCAAGGCTGTTTTTATTCAAATTGGTTATTTTACACTCTCTTCATCCCCCTGCCCATCAAGCACGCAAACACGGTCATGACCATCTTGGGCTTTACTTCCACAAGGTCTTCAGGAAGAGCGTACACTCTGGCTCCAATTCTTCTAGCCATTGACACGGCATACCTATTTTTTGAGGAAACAAAAATTAAGATGAAAATCTTGTCAGTCAAGCACACAGCATGAGACATCTATTTTCTATAATCATTTGGCTTCCACATTGAAAGTTCAAATCGGAACCATTTCACTTTTTGTTGTTTTGTTTTTGAGGTTACTCAGGTTTTTAAGCTCTGCTATTTGGGACTGATTTATTCACTTATTTTCTCCAATATAAAATAATTGTTAATTTTGGATAAGGCGACCAGATTTTAACATTGGTAAAGCGGGACACCATTGACCACTTGGCCGCCAAAAAACGTATATTCCCTTCCCGTTCTCCTGCTGTTCCCTAGCTTGTCGTGCATTCTTTCCAAAAATCGGGACTTTTTTAAAATGCCGCAGGACGCGGGACAAATTGTTAAAAATTGGGACTGTCCTGCCAAAAGTGGGACGTCTGGTCACCTTAATTTTGGAGCACTGGCTTGATATGAAAATGAAACACACACACACACACACACACACACTCAATTACCCAGATTGGCTGCACAATCAATGCTTTTTTTAAAGGTCCTGTGGTTAATTAAATGCTTTTTAAAAATATATATTTTATTGATTTTTTACAGAGAGGAAGGGAGAGGGATAGAGAGTCAGAAACATCAATGAGAGAGAAACATCGATCAGCTGCCTCTTGCACACTCCCAACTGGGAATGTGCCCGCAACCAAGGTACATGCCCTTGACCGGAATCGAACCTGGGAACCTTCAGTTTACAGTCCAATGCTCTATCCACTGAGCCAAACCGGTCAGGGCTAAATGCCTGTTTTTTTTTTTTAAACTCTCACGTGATCTTAGAAATATGGGGTGGAAAATTATACCAGATGCAAAATCCAAATTGCTTTGGTAGATGCAGTGAATACTTCCAAATTTCTACATGGCACGTGACCAGAGTGACTAAAGCAAGGAACAGAATGGGCAGACAGAGGAAGGAAGGAAAGAACTGACACAGCCCACTAGGGAAATCTGCAGAGGAGCACACCTCAATTAATACATGTGGCATTTCTAGGTGTTTAATAACAGAAATATTTTTTGCAGTAATGCTCCTTAACTATACTATGAAGCCCTGCTCTGGGGTGATTTTCAAAGTACTAATAAAGCTCTCATGGGTTGCCCATAAATCCAGGTCAGAGTCAAGGTCTTTGGTGAAGAAGGGAAGAGACTGGTGGAAAAGATCTCGATGCTGTTGAAATGCAAGAAACTTCTGAAGCATATTTTCAGCTGAGGGTTAAGCATCCTGCCCATTTAGGGACCAAGATAATGAGCTCAACATGCATAGCCGGAGTGATCTATGCACAGTAAAAAGGGTATCAGAGGACACTGCGTTTTTAAAAAGTGAGACAGAAGAATATTTTCATTTAAAGCATGATTATCCTTAGCTCATTTTCCCTTGTAAATTTGTAGCCGAGTTGCATTAAAGCCTACACTATGTTATTTCTCTAATTCCCTGAAGCAACAGCTGATTGAGCACCTGCTAGGTCAGGCACAATGCTAGGCTCTTATGTATTTTGTTTATTTCAAAATCTCCAAGGAAGGAAAGAACTGACATGGCCAGCTAGGGAAATCTGCAGAGGAACAATAATTGTTATTGCTCCCATTTTACTGATGAGGACTCTCAGGCTCAAAGAGGTTTCCCCTAGGTGATACCATTTGTAAGTGGTACAATTTGACTGAAAATGAAGATCTGCCTGGCTCTCGCCGGGATACCAGGCAGCATCCCTTACTTGGCATTATTGTGCTTGTCGTCTTCTGTTAGATTGCCACTCTTAACAAGGTCATAGTTTATGCAGCCCGGCTGGATGGCATCAATTAAATCCACAACTGCCAAACTGGAGCTGATCGTCTTATCCTGGTGTAAAAGGAGAACAAACCTGAGAATTTTAATATGTACAAATTTCAATATGTAAAACATGAGATTACTTACAGGAAAGTTCCCAAAACAAAAGGCCAGAGAATTCAAAGAGAATCTTGCCATTAGCCCAATGGTAATTCTCACTCGCAATGAACCAAAGGTTGTCCTTCCAAAATTACAAAGACTTCCTAGCAAACATAATGTTTAATAGTCACACATGGAAGTCCTTACCTTAAAACTCTGAATGGAAGTTGATTTGCCAGCTTCACTCAGTGTTTTGTTGACCCAGCTTACAATGATGTCGTCATTAGCTTTCTGACCTTCTCCAAGATCTTCCAGGACATTGAGGGTATATCTAGAAGAAGAAGCCAAAGAAAAGGTCCCAGTCTACTTTATGAGTAAAAATGTAAACTTTAGGAAGATGCTTCAGCTTCCATTTCCTTTATTCCTTACATTTGAGAAACTAAAGGTTTCAAGTAGAAGTGGGTTGCTAGTGATTTGCCCTTTGCAGTAGTGGAGGTGACAGTGGGGTTTAAGGTTTTGGTTTTAATGAGCAAGCTCAACAGTCTACAGCAGGCACATTTGGTACTGGTCCGACTGTGGTAAAATCTTAAAATAAGCTCTGCTTTGGCTAGCACCCAGTCATAACAAATGTTTTTCAGCATTATAGTTAAGAGATCTTTTTCAAATGGATTCATGGGATGTTCATAATTTTTGCTGGTTACTTCTTTATTCGTTGACTTTAGGTGAGGCTCAAGTGTATGCATCAGGTTTCTTATGTTCGCAGTTCTGTTGCCCAACTCCCAAGGAGGCTTCGTCTCCCACAGAACATCAAACATATACTCATTACTTAAGCTCATTTCAGAGTCTAAATACAAACATTTCAAAGGTGTAGTCATTGATGTGTTTACTTAAAAATAATAACTAAATCACAGACCTGTATTAGAGTGAAGCTTAAACAGCCAAAACTGTGTATCATACCTTCTCATCAGCTGCCAGACCAAAGCTAAAGTCAAGGTTTGGTTCCCATCATTCAGGTCTTGCCCTCCAATGCCAACCAGGGAGAATTTGGCAGGATGCTTCCCTAATTCAACAGCATAGTTGCAGTTTTCTAGCTGCAAACACACCAAAGTAAATGGTTAAAGATTTTCATTTCTTTAATCTGTACATGTGTGTGATGTCAGATGCTTAGCACACAACAGCAAATAAGACACAGTTCCTGTCCACAAGAAGCTCTGAAATAAGAGATTTCCAAACAAAAGAAACAAATTTAGAAGAAACATAGTTGGTAACAAAGATATGTGGCAATTTAATTTTCTACCTTTTTCATGTTGGCTCCAAGTTTTGGGTATGGAGGTTTATTAACCTTACTCCAGTCAACAGGAACTTTAATTCGCTCATACAACTGTAAGATTACCAGGGCATCTTGCAGGTCACTAATAATTTAAAAATAATCTAATTAGTGTTTTCAAACACTTGGCTTTTGTTCCTTAAAACCAATTACATGACACTGTCAAACAAGAGATATAAAGCCAGAAATAATACCCAAGAAATATAATCTATCAATCTATGCCGAAAATAGAGCTAAGACCATCTGATTCACTTAAAAGTATTTGTTGACAGCTTAGTGTTTGCAAGGCACTGCTCTAGAAGCTGGGCATATAGGAGAAAAATCCCTGGCTTTACGAGAGAGAGAGAGAGAGAGAGAGAGAGAGAGAGAGAGAGAGAGAGAGAGAGAAAGAAAATAAACAAGTATATAGATAAATAGATACGATTTGGAGGTGCATGTAAGTCTTATGAAGAAAAACAGAGCTAGGGTTAGAGTTTAGAGAGTGGCGGTGGTGGTTAACACCTGAATCTATTGATCTGAACCAGTGGTGTGAATATAATAAGGGAGTGAGGCATTAGATGTAGAAAAGAACATTCTAGGCTGAGAGAATAGTGAGCACAAAGGCCCCCAGGCATCATGGATGGTCTACTTAAAGCATTCCTTGATGTTTTTTGTCTCAAATTAGGGTATCTCCTCTCCAGAAGGACATTAATGCATTCTATCATGTATAGTTGATGATATCACAACTCAACATATAAATAACCACTATAAATTTATATTTAGAAAATATTTAGAGTGGTAATTATTTGTGTAGCACCCATTCATGATGTTCATTACTATTTATATTGGCAGTAGGAAGGCTTACGCGTATAGATGGTTTACATGGGGATTAACACCAAGAGAGTTCATCCAGTTACGGAAGGTTCTTTCTTCACGAGTTTCTCCTATTAAGAATATTAACAAATTTTATATTCATTAAACTCCTTGTATATGTGCATATAATGTCAACCAATACATAAGACTATTTCCTATCTAGATCTAAAGGTTTTCTCCTTATGAATTTCTAAGCATGCTCTCTAAATACATCCTCTAGACACATGCTTATTTTTAAAAGTTGTTCATTTACTTTAAAATGAAAGAATAGAACCTTATTATAACCAGTTAAGCAATTTGGACATTTAGAAACTTTTTATAAACTCCCACCCTCTAATTCTTTTCCAAATGTCGCTTAAGTCCCTGTACGTCAAAGTAGCTAATGTTATCAAGTATAGTTTGTATCTTAAAAAATTTGCTCTGGTCATATGAATCTATACTCATATTAATTTACACCTTTCCTCTACCCATTTTTATTTTTTAACTTTTTAAAAACTTTAATGAATTTATTGGGGTGATATTGGTTAATACAAATATAGGTTTCAGGTACACAATTTTATAATACATCACTGGTATATTGTATTGTATGTTCACTAAACTACACGAGTGCTTCTTTTTGCACCTATATTAAAGCAACAAATTACTTGAAATGTCAAAAGCATAAAATCTAAATATTTTATAGTATTGCCAATGGAAATTCAACAACTACTATTTACATTTGTTATTTTTCAATACGTACCGTGTGTGTGTGTGTGTGTGTGTGTGTGTGTATCCTGGAAAAGGTAAACTGCCTTCCCCAAAGTTAAACAAATAATTACTACACATTATTACTATTTTTTGAGTAGGTACGTGTGAAAGAAAGGGGCGAGGGCTAGTTCCAGTTAGTCTGACTGTGGAAGAATGAAACAAATATTGTAAATTTATAGATCAAATTTTATGCAGATGCACATTTGTCTTGTGAGACATTAAAAAAGTGAAATAATTTTAAAATACTAAAATAAAACATTGGTTTACTAAGGGGACTTAAACTAGACTACTTTAATTTAAAGTTCTCTCATATCACTCAGCCAGTGTGGCTCAGTGGTTGAATGTCGACCCATGAACCAGGAGGTTTGATTCCAGTCAGGGCATATGCCTGGGTTGCGGGATCGATCCCCAGTGAGGGGCGTGCAGGAGGCATCTAATCAATGATTTTCTCTTATCATTGATGTTTCTACCTCTCTATCTTTCTTCCTCTCTCTCTAAAAAAAATAAAAACATAAATAAAAGTTCCCTTGTATCATCCCTTTCTGTCAGCTGCCATTTTTTTACTCAGTCTTTGAGTCTACTTTTAGCAGATGTTTGCTAAAGAAAAGTGGATAAAGAAACTTAAGTCAAGATTATGAAATCATCGTGGCCTGTATATTTCTGCTGTGTAGTCCCAGTCATTAGAATTTTACCTTCTAATAGAGTCCAGTCAATATCCTGGTTCTCTGGCTTAGTTAGTGCTGGATACTTATTAAATAGGTTAGCCACAAAGGCTAAATTCAGTTTGGGGTTTCCACTGACAACATCAGCAGGGGTAACAAACTGTCTGCAACCTAATTTGTCTGCTTGTTGAAGCATACTCTCAGCTCTCTTCAAATCATCTGTTTCCTGTTGAAGTAAAAGAAGACATTTTAAAGAGGCCATACTCAAAATACAAAAATGTTTCCTTACAATGATAGGCTGTATATAAAATTCTACTTTCTCTTACACAACATATGTTACTTATTATAAAATTGTTTTGAATGGAAAAAAAAAATGGCTGTGCTGGATTTGCAGTACTTTGAAAATACTGTAGATGGCACCAAATCATAGATTGAAGGACAGAATACATTAAACTCAACTGAGATAACCTCTCCTTCTAAACCCCATCAAGAAAAGGCTAAAACTTTTCAAAAAATTAAGTCCTAAAGAAGGTGTCAGGCAAAATGATGAAGGACCCTGCAAAAAAGGAAAAGCAAAGGCTATGAGATAAATAAAATGAGCATTTGAGGGGTATAGATTAGTGGAAAATAACACAGGGTAAGAGAGATGGGGTGGCCTTAAAATGCTATGCAGGACATTTCAGACTGAACTCTAGTCAGTGGGAATCCTAGAAGGATTCGGAGGAGGAAAGAGACAAAGAAAGGAGTGTTTTAGGAAGATCACTCAGGGAGGATTGGCTGAATAGATTTATCAGAATCAAAATCAGTTAGTGTACTGGTGCCATTTAACCAGGCACCTGGCTTCCTCAGTGCACAGGATGGTGCCTCATTTGTATCAAGAGTGACCTGAACTAGAGTTTCATATTTAACATACACACAGAAATATAAGCAAAGAAGTCAGTTATAAATTCATTTCTAATAAGGGCAGTGTAGATGGGTTAGCCAGTACAATCCACTCAATCCTATTGCATAATAGGCTAGAAATGTGGATTTTTAAGATTAGTATGTGCATTCCATACCTAATGGGTATAAAGAATGACAGGACCCTAGAAACTTGACATTAAACAGGCTGGTCAAGCTCCTTACTTTGTGGATGAACAAAATGAGATCCAATTTTGGGAAGGAAATAGTCCCAGATCATTGAACAAATTAATGGTATAACCAGGGAACATGGTTCATGTCAGTAATTCCCCAATTGTATTTCATGGATCAGGAGTTTGTAAACATTCACATTATTCTCAACACAGGATAACAGATGCATATATAAATATGTAGTCATTACATCTGTCACTGTGGTTATAATCCAAACATTTGGGAAAGGTCAGCCTCTAGTACTTATTTCCCCATGCTTGCTTTGAATATTTTATGCCATTCTTTATAAACCATTACCACCGTAATTATGGAACTCACTACTGAACTCTCAAAATAAAGTTTTTCTGCCTCTGATTGATAAGTATAGCAATTAAAATTAACTTAAAAATAATACTTAAAACTGTCAATACCACTGCATATATAATTATAAACACTTGCATTTATAAAAAATTGACAATACTTTTGTAAGATTGTAAAGTTGAAAAGAAGCACCTATACTTACATTGAAACCTGACATGTTAATATCTATCCGTGGTTCACCTTCCTTTTGTCCTTTTGGTGCAATTTGATTGAGAAGATGGAAATAGGCTTTGGAATCCTACGGATGAATTGAAAATGTCAGTGAGATCACATTCAGAAAGAATGAATGCATCCTATTGTCCCATGTTTGGAAGGATATTGCACTGAAGTTTTAAAGAATATATGGCACAAGCATCTGTCTTCTAATTTAACAGACCTTTTCCCCCGAAAAGTTCATCTATCTGGTCTTATGTCTGCCTTGAAAACAGGTGAACTGGATTTTGTCCCAATGTTACAATTTCTTGAAGTAATCAACACAATAATGCTAGTAAACACGAAACTAGTTCTGTACCTTCACTGAATTACTGAAGTCAATAAGCTTGGTAGATAAAATAAGCAAGAAAAATCAGTGGGAGAGTAGAAATCCAGGAAGCATAGGGAAAGATAAAATAGACAGGTTATATCATTACAAAGCACAACACATACTGTACCCTATGAAAAAGAGATCAGCTGTGTTAAAGATGTATTTAATTGTAAATTTAAATGAAATTTTAACAAAATGAGCAACACTTCAAGTGACAAAATAACATTTAACCCTTTATGATCTGAATATACTTAACCCAAAAAAGCCTCCCTTTTTGTATTGAGCTCCTGAACTCCTTTGGCACTTGAACATTTTCCCTTGAAATCTCAGTTTCTAAAACAAAGTGGCATTGCTCATATTGGGGGGATGGGCCCAGTGAATTCAGGCTGTGTGGACACTCCACAGAACACAGCACAAAAACCATTAGATTAGCACAAACACTTAATAGGGGTTTTCAACCTACATATCAAGTAAAATTCTGCCTCTCTGAAAAACCAGAGGACAGGAACTGGAGTCAAGAAGCCTTAATTGCCCTAGCTGGTTTGGCTCAGTGGATAGAGCGTTGGCCTGTGGACTGAAGGGTCCCAGGTTTGATTCCAGCCAAGGGCACATGCCCAGGTTGTAGGCTCGGTTCCCAGTGTGGGGCATACAGGAGGCAGCCGATCAATGATTCATCATTGATATTTATATATCTCTCTCCCTCTCCCTTCCTCTCTGAAATCAACTAAAAAGAAAAAGAAGAAGAAGAAGCCTTAATCCTGCTGTATCTGAAGACCACCTTCCCGGGTGTGATAGTTTGCTATTACTGGGCCTTGACAGTCCAGATAAGCTCTGAAGGAATGTTTCTCACAGTAAGCTCTGCAGATTATGTGCATCGTGATCCCCTGACATGTTGTTCAAAATACAGATTACTGGATGTAACCTCATTCCTACCAAATATGATGACTCTCTGGGAGCTGCCCAGAAAGCTGCATGGCAAACAAGCTGCCCAAGAGAGTTTAATACCCAGTACCCTAAATTATTATAAGCACTAGAGGCCTGGTGCATGGCATTCATACACTTGATGGAGGGGTGTGGCCTCTGGGGATTCACCCGCTGTGGGAGAGGCCCCTCATCGCCCCTCATCCTGGTCAGCTGAGTGGCTGTGGACCAGCCCTATGAGCGGATCATCTCGGTCAGCTGAGTGGCACTCCCTCTGTGGGAGTACACTGACCATCAGGGGGCAGCTCCTGCATTGAGTGTCTGCCCCCTGGTGGTCAATGTGTGTCATAGTGACCAGTCGTTCCTCTGTTTGGTTGATTTGCATATTAGGTTTTTATTATATAGGATGGGGAAAATCGGATGAGTGAAAGTCATTTCAAAGCAATTCATGAAATGCAAACCCAGGTCCTATCATTAGTGGACACCGGATTTTCCTCCTTCTAATAGTGCATGGCAGTTGTGTTAGTGCTTTCATTTATAATTACCCACGAAAGGTGCAGAGAGAATACATAACTTAATCCTATGCATTTGAAGGAAACAGAGAACAGACCCAGCAGAGTCTGTATTCACTACACTGAAAAGTGCTTTGCAGGTGAAAAGTTGAACTTGAATACAGATAAATTGGAAATTCCTTTTCACATTACTGAACAATTCTTTGCTTTTAACAAATATTTTCAAAACAGGCTTCATTTAAAAATTATTTTTTTGTGCATTTAAAATAAGTCCCAGAACATAAAATGTACCTGTGAATGGTTTTCAGGAACACGTCTAATGCATAAGTAAAATATACTAGGCCAAACATGTTTTGTAAATGAAAAGAAGGGATGGGGCCAACTGCTCTGATAATTTGGGGTCTAGGCACAATTTTCACTGATGAAATCAGTAGTGCAAATAGCCATTACTTCCTCTCACCACTGAACAAACTGATAGGATCACAGCCTACTGTTTTCATAGCCCTGTTGGTCAGTGACATCTGGTAAAGATCCTCGAGTTTGTTCCCTGTGTCCCAACATCTGGACTTTGGAGACAGTCCAGTCAGTTCATGAGAACTTCATGATATTTGCTATGACAACTTTGGTCCTCTCTCCTTGAGTAGCCAAGGGCACCATATTGTAAATGAATGCTACCAATGTCTTCCTTCACTTGCTAGTTTTCCCTACTGTTCATGGGGGAACAGTGAGCCCTAGAATTCAATTTAACACAAGGAATCTTTGCGGGCCTTTTATATGCCAGGTGTTGTGTCAGAGGTGGAGTTAGTAGGAGGGCACTGGGGCAGGGGCTGAAGTAGGAGCCAGACATATATAAGAGCTCATCAGTACTCTCAAGAACTCAATGTCTAAAGGTAAGGGCACATGATAGGAGAGGAAACATATAAAAAAGGGGAAGGGGAATCTTGAGGTCCTCTCTCTCTTCTAGGTCTTTGTTAAAAGATACACTGAGGCCTGGGAAAGGCAGTTAGGAATAGCACAGTCATGGCCCATCCTTTTATACTCCATGTGTAACAGTAAGCAGAATATAAAATGCTAGGGCTATAATATTTTTTTCCACAAAATGGAAGCTAGACTTGGTGCTCATGCTCCTTACTCAGCTCCACCACTCTACTGAAATCTACCATTGGGGTCAAGAGGCAACAAGTCTTGGTGAGAAACTGGTAGGATTGTCCCTCTGTTAAGCTGGAGTGAAATCTCTCAAGTCTTTATAGCCCCCCAAAGTGTTATGGTTCTTTGCACAGTTACAGTTACCTTGATGTCAGCACTAAAGTTGTTAATTTTCTGCCAGCCTGAGTTTTCCAAATGAAAGTTTGCCCATCTAAGCAGAAGCTCTTCTGGAGACAATTTCATAAGCTCCTCCAAAGTCTCACCATCTCGAAGTAAAGCAGCCAAGGCTACAAGAAAGAAAATACAAAGCCATGACCCATATATTATAATGATAATGGTCATTACAGGTTCATTCAGTCTTTTGACACCGTTAAATAATAGAGATGTAAAACCCAGCATCACCTACTTCCTGGTTTCCAGGTGCTCAGAGTCCAATAAAAGAGAAGTAGATAAGTAGATAATTATAAGATGAGACAGATAAAGACACTGTCTTATGAGAATACAAATATATAATATTGATTTTCCTTTTTAATTATTCTTCGTATTCAAAATACCAAGTAAATTAAAGCTTTAAAGATGAACATTTTCACTTTATATCACATATTAACATAAATTGTCCTTGTTTAATAATATTAAAATTACAGATTTGGGGGATGATGTTTAAAGTAGTGGAGCCTTTCACCTAACCTTTTATTTAAAAGAACATAGAAATACTGTGGTATTTACATTTTTAAGTATAATTAATTAACTCTTAAAGAGTTAAACCTATTTTTAATGGAATACAGTTCAACTTTCCATTTTCCATAGTACCTAACCTGTAAAGGCTGCTCTACAGTTTTTGTTGTTAAATTGACTGTGTTGAAGAAGCAGAGGGGTTTGTGTAAATATTTCTACAGAAAATAAGTAGAGCTTGGATGTTTGCATAGAGCAGCAATTTTCAACCTTTGTCATCTCCTGGCACACACAAACTAATTACTAAAATTCAGCAGCATATATATATATATATATATATATATATATATATATATATATATTTTGCTGATCTGACAAAAAATAAGGTATAATTTTGATCCATTCACACCTGATGGCTATTGTTACGTTGGCTGTTATCATTTTATTTGACAATCTAAGGGAAAAGAGGCCAGTTCCCCTGACTAAATAGTTTTAAAAATTCTGTGGCACACCCTTGTGTCTCTTGCAGCATCCTGGTAGAAAATCGCTGGCATAGAGAACTGTCCAAATTCAAGCATTGTTTTATGAAGAAGTTGTGTAATCCTTATGCAATAATTAATTCCCATAAATAAAGGAGATTTATACTGAACAAGACTGAAAGTGCCTGATTTCTGAAATGGTCTAAGCCATATCTACAAGGCAAATTTCATTTTTCATGGACTTCGCTTCATGCCATGCCATTTTGGCACTGAGGCATTTAAGCAAAGATAGAGGCTGCATGATCATTTGTACAGAATGCTGCTCCCCATCTCTGCGAAGTCAAAGGCTAGAAAGGATCAAACAGCCTGACATCTATGGACCTAAGACCTTGTCAAAGATAAATCACTTGATTTATTACATGAGCCAATATAATTTTATTTTGTTGTCTCCTTTTCCTTTTTCAATGGACCTTTCCTCTTTACAAACACCATTGTGAAGATGGCCAGCAATGAGATAAACTGTATTGGTTCAAATATAGGTACATGTGAGTGGACTGAAAGGACAATAAATTCTTAAAGTGTAAGTCTTATAATGGATAAAAATGTGCAAAATAAGATTCTTGATAGACATTATGAGACCTTGAAATGCTGAGAACTCCAAATATATATTCTTCCCCAAAAGTAACTGAGGGTTGAAATGGTGATTTCTGGAATAAAATATGAATACTTGCAGTGGTGCTTACTATTTTAAACTTTATAGGGAGAGAATAATATAGTACTTCCTCAGACCCCATCACAATCATATTGCACACGCTTATATATTCTACAAATGTGTGATGTGATTTAAAAACCTATGCTGTAAGAAGGGCAATGTTTCTGCTGGTTCGGGAAATAGATGACCATCAAGGGCAGGTCAGCATATTTTTAAGAGGTCTAAGCCTGTGATACAATATAAAAAGAATAAAAAATAATAGGAGATGGTGCACAGTGGTAGAACATAGGGTGGTGAAGGGGTGGGGTTTGTGTGGACAAAGCAGAAAAGAATAGATATCAAGTTTGGGGATCTTGGGAAAGTTCCTTAAACTCTGTGCTTTTGTGTCTTTATTGGAAAACAAATTTTAAAGTGACAGGCAAATGTTAATTACTACCAAAGAAGGAAGTTATAAGTAGGCTGTTTTCCTGAATAACTTTATAGCATTACCTTGTTAATCCTATCATCTAATCAGCTCAAGAAAGTATGACAGTCTGCATGGCTAGAAAAAAATAACCAATAAACAAGTTTCAAAATAATGATTGTGTTCCATTACCTTCATTCCTGCTTAATTCAATGTCAGCGAACAAACCGATCTTAATGATTTGCCAAAGCAGTCCCAAAACTAGATGAGGTTTCCCAGCCCGCAAATCCTCTGCACCAATGTTCACAACGTGACACCCAATGGCAGAAGCGGAGTTCAGTGCCAAGTTCAAGTTTTCCTGCAAGAAAGCCAATTTACACACTTGATTCTTGACCTTTGCATTTTTAAGAGTCTATTTCTCCCCTCACTGAAAACAGCACTCAACCAGGAAATTAAAACCCTGTATTAGTTTCAGCCACACATGATCCACAGGAAATAAATTCCAGACATTAGTATTAAAAGCATAGCTAAAACAAATCTCAGCCTTATTGCTATTGTCTTTTCCAGAATTCCATGGGAAGTTAACTTGGTATTTTTATTTGATCCCTTTGGAAATACTAAAGAAAAAGGCTGAGTTACTAAAGTAAATATATCCATGTAGGTTAAGCATTGTATTTCTAAAAGTGTCTAATGAGAGGTCTATTACATATAGCTGAAAGAGTTCTAAAAGTTCTCAATTACCACATCTGAAGAGGTGTTCTTGCCTGAGGAAATTTTGCTATCTAACTGTCTACTACTTACTTAAATGGAAGAGAAAAATGCTCCATTTCTTAAATATGCCAATTAAGAGCTTAAATACAGTGTGCGGCAAAAGTATGTTTACAATTGTGAATACCTAAATAGAGTTTATTCTTCTATTATTATTTAATAACTAAAGGCTTGGTGCATTAAATTCATGAACGGGGGGGAGGGGGTCCCTCAGCCTGTCCTGCACCCCCTCACAGTCCGGGATCCCTCGCTCCTTACCATTTGGCTCACTGCTCCTTAGCGCTGCTGTGGAGGCAGGAAGAGGCTCCTGGCCCTGCCCCTGTGCTTGCCAGCCTTGAGCCTGGTTTCTGAGTGGTGCTTCCCCTGTGGGAGCACATTGACCACCAGGGGGCAACTCCTGAGTTGAGTATCTACCCCCTGGTGGTCAGTGTGCATCATAGTGACCAGTCATTCTGGTTGTTCTGTCATAATGGTCACTTAGGCTTTTATTATATAGACTAGAGGCCTGGTGCACAAAATTCATGCATGGAGTGGAGGTCCCCTCAGCCCAGCCTGCACCCTCTCCAATCAGAGACCCTTCAGGGGATGTCCAATCCTGGAGATCGGGCCTAAACTGGCAGTCGGACATCCCTCTCACAATCTGGGACCACTGGCTCTTAACTGCTGACCTTCCTGCCTGCCTGATCACCCCCAAACTGGCCCCCCAGCTAGCCTGGTCGTCCCACTAGCCTGCTGATCAGTCATTTGGTCACCCCTCACTAACCCCCTGCTGGCCTGGTTGCCCTACACAGCCTGTTTGGTCGTCTGTTCAGTTGTTTCAGTTGCAACGGTCTCTTAGGCAGATATATGTATTACTATTTTCCATGCCAACAACTGTAGATCTACTTTTGCCCCACCCTATATGTTTGCTTATTTCTGCATATTTAAACCACATTATGCAATGAAAAAACATAGAGCTTGGAATTAGAGCTGGATTGGAACTTCAGTTCTACCATTAATCTCAGGAAAGCTCAGAAACACTTCTGAGTTCCAGTTCTCTTCTCTGTAAAATCCGGATAACAGTCCTAAACTCAGAGTTATAAGAATTAAATGAGAAGATACAAGTACTGAGCCTATGGTCTATAGAACAAATCCTTAAATTGTAGTTTCATAGAAGACAGAGGGGAGAATAATGCATACCTGAATGATGAATGGTGTAAGTTTCTTTTTGTTGATTGCTCTTTCATCAATTGTATCAGGAACTGAAAGGTTGATCATTTTACTGAAACAAAATTTAAAAATGAATTGACTTATTTTTTTCTTTCTTTTATTGAATGTATTGGGGTGACACTTGTTAATAAAATAATATAGGCTTCAAGTGTACAACTCTATGATACAAATTTGATTTATTTTAAAGAGTTTGTAAATATTCAGAAATACTTTAAGGCTTATCTATAATACTATCAACAATAAAATATATTTTTAAAAAAGAAATATTTAAAGCTTATTATAGCTCTCATGTAATCTGAAAAAAATAAATGCAATATATGACTTTTATCATAAAAAACTTTACACATTAAAAAAAGACCAAAATGTTTACAGTAGTTGAGTACTTCTGAGTTGGGGATGGGGGCCTATTTTCTCATTTTATTTTATTTTTGTATTTTCCACATTCTTTTATAAAAATGAATAACTTGGATACTGAAAAAATCTTCATTGAATAAATGTTAAAAACTGATAAATCCCACATAGAAATCGAGTCTCTTCTAAATTATATAATTCACAATTAAAAATGCCATTTATTTACAAAGAGGTAAAATTAGGTGAGCATGAAATTCTTTCATTTACCAAATAATTATTGAGTGCCTAAATGATGAGCTAGGCACACTATATTTGATGCATGTAATACAGTGGTGAGAGAAAGAAAGGTCATGCTAATTAGGCTAGAATCTGTAACTTATTAGGAAGAATCTCATTTGGTAAAATTTGGAGTTAGACTCTAAAACTTTAGATGTTTATAATATTGCCCTAAAAGATGTTTTTTTCTGCATAGGAAAACTGATGCTACTTTACATGCAAAATTTAAACATTGACTGAATAGTACCATATTATTTCTCTCTATTAAAACACATGGGGAACTATTTCTTTAGTATCCATAAGTGACAAAATAGGGGTATCTTACATTTTATTTACTTTTTTAAATCCTCCTCCAAGGACATTTTTTCCATTGATTTTCAGAGACAGTGGAAAGGAGGATGGGAGGGAGAGAGAGAGAGAGAGAGAGAGAGAGAGAGAGAGAGAGAGGGAGGGAGAGGGGGGAGGGAGAGAGAAAGAGAGAGAGAGAGAAAGAGAAAGAGAGAGAGGGAGGGAGAGAGAGAGGGGGAGGGAGAGAAAGAGAGAGAGAGACAGAGAGAGAGAGAGAAGAGATAAGCTTCCATGTGAGAGACACACCTTGTGAGAGAGACACATTGATTGGTTGCCTCTGGCTCACTGCCAGATTGGGGGCTGGGGATTGAACCTGCAACCCAGACACTGTGTATTTGACTGGGAACTGAGCCCAAGACCTTTCAGTGTGAAGGGCAGATGCTCTAACTTCTTGAGCCATGCTGGCTAGGGCAGGGGATATTTTACATTTTTAAAATCAGTTTTTCAAACAAAATTATTTTACTGCAAAAAGGAATTTTATTACTGTATACTATCATAGAAAATATATCCACTGCACTGTTCTAAGCACTCCATATGTAAGTAGTCATTTACTTAATGCGCCCAACAGTCCTGTGAGGAAAGTATAATATAGAAATCATAACAGATGGAAAGTGAAATGCAAATGGGCTGAAATCTTGATTACAGTTACATAGCTACTGAATGGCAGAGACTGAATATGAACCGAATGGCAGATGAACCCAGGCAGGCTGATTATAGGGTATGCTTTTAACTCCTGTACTACACTGTCTTTATAAATAGGCGCATCAACTGACAAAGTGTTGATAATCTTATGTTATTTCTGCCAAGATACTGTTGGCTCTGGGGTAGCAGCAGTGAGAAATGAATTTTTCAGAAATAAGTAATTGGAGAGTGAGAATTGAAGTGTATCTTTTTATTTGTTAAACTTTCTTGACTTCAGAGAAGAAGGAGAATGAAAGAGATAAAAACATCAATGATGAGAGAGAATCATTGATGAGCTGCCTCCTGCACACCCTCCTACTGGAGATCGAGCCCACAACTCAGGCATGTGCCCTTGGCTGGAATCGAATAAGGGACCGTTCAGTCTGCGGGCCAATGCTCTATCCACTGAGCCAAACCGGCTAGGGCTGAAGTGTAGGTTTTTTGTTTGTTTGTTTGTTTCTTTTGGAAGCAATGGTGCTTTAGAATAAAAAATTACTGGCATACTTAAGTTCAGCAAAGTTATAATGCTCTACCTGCTCAATGATGACAAGAAATCTGAGACTGAGAGCTTCCCTGTAATGAGGCTCTCAGGCTAAATGGCTAAGTTTTAGATTCATGTTTTGGTGGTACTTTTACAGACAGACCTAGAGATGAAATGAAATGGGCAGAACCGGTGCAATTTTCAGTTCAAACTATTTCCCAAGATGAAGCTGGAACACTATCTTTGGAAACTTGGGTATAAAATAAGCCAACATCTTACCAAAGCACAATTCCGTCACCAACAGCTTTGAACAGGTCATCAGTATTTGGGTTCATTGGTATAACATGTCGGCAATCAGGATCATTTTCCAAAGCTTTGTTTATCCAGTTAACAAAAGCATATTTTTCTTCCTCTAAAAGTATGTTGAATAACAAGAAGTTAGTTCATACTCTGGGTTAAATATGACTTTAAGGCCTAAAAGAGTTGTTCAGTAATGCTGAACATGAATGTGTCACAAACATCTGGTCATCATCTTTGGAAACCCAGACATTTGAATGCAACCCAGTGGTTAGTAGGAATTCTAAAATTAACAACAACAAAAACCAGAGCAGAGTTAATTGATTCTTAGAGAATTTAGTTACAAAAATTTTGTACATTTTTATATTACTATAGAACTCTATCATAATGAAGCTTGTCATTACACATACTGTATCATATCTCTTGTAAGTGAACAAAGCCATACAATGCTTATAATGCCTTTCTTTACAGCAAGTATTAGTTGCAAGTCCAAATATATGTCGGAAAGGATTCCTGTATTCTTAATTAGGAGGCAATGTTGTTCTAGAGACCCTCCTTAACCTTGTAGCATGCACCCCACTGAGTTCATTGTCTTAATTTAATGCATGTGAAACTGTTACCTGAGTAGGAATGCTGTGTTCCTTCACTGGAGAGCTCTGATGTTCCTCCCAGAGCGCAAATACCTTCTTTCCGGTTGATGGCTTTGCGGAAGGTTTTAGCAATATCACTGCTTTTCACCTCTTGGAAAATCTATTAATTGAAATATGTTGTCAATTCACAATTAATTTTATATCAGGCAGAACAATAAGTATAGTTAACTTCTTCTATACGCTGATCACTTAAATTTTCCCCCATAGATGAGCACTAAAAAATACGGAGAACTGTGCTTCAATATATATAAAAAAAGGTTTTAGAGAGAGGGAGGGAGGGAGTGAGGGAGGGAGGGGAGAGAGAGAGAGAGAGAGAGAGAGAGAGAGAGAGAGAGAGAGAGAGAGAAACATTGATTGGTTGCCTCCCATATGCGCCCCGAACCTGGATTGAACCAGAAACCCAAGCATGTGCACAATTCCGCCACCTTTCAGTGTACATGCCCCGGAAAACGCTTGAACCAACTTAGCCACACTGGCCAGGGTAGGGTTGGGTTTTTAAATGGTAAATGAGTTCTACAACACTGCTACTAGACGCACCAGAAAGGAAACGGCACACACTTGGCAAAAACATGAAGTGCCACATGCAGTGAATCCCCTTCAAGCTGAAAACTAGTGTGCGACAAAGGCACAGGGAAACCGATTCATTTTCTATGAACAAGGGAGGCTTTGCTCTTTTCCTGGCGAGAAGAGGTTAAAGGACCCCCCCCCCTTCTTTAACCACAATTCTTAGTGCGAAAAAAGATGAAAATTTATGACTCAACAAAAAAAAAAACCACGATTTTTGGTGTAACAGGGTTGTTCAGTAGGAGTTTGTTCAGTCAAAATGTATAGAATAATAAGGTGAAAAATGTGTTTAGTTGGCAACAATATATGAGTATTGTGAATAAACACAGACAAGAGGCTTTTCAGTGATTTGTCTTGTTTGTACATTTAGGAAGTCCGGAGTCTCTGCACAACAAGGGACATGGCTAACTAAATTAACTTGCAAATTCTAATTGCCCAAGAGCAGGCTGTAGCAAAGCAAATGTCACAGCTTATTTGGTTGAATGAATGGACAGTTTAAAGGCCTGTCTATATATTTCTTAAATACTGGAATTGACCTAACTCTAAATTTGTTCTTGATCTACCCATGTGCATGGCTAAATTAGTCACTGCCAGTAAAACAAGAGCAAGATGTGACATCTCCATAAACATTTCTTTAAAAGGTGTTTAGAACACATAAGTGCACTTATCAAAAGAAACACAAGGTCCTAATAAAAAGGTTGCTGGACGAATGGAAAATAACTCAAAGGCCTTTAGCATTACGGACAAGTGCATACTCTCTCTCACGCACACACTCATCTCAGGAAGTACAGCCTGCGTTTGAAATTCATAGAACAAGGTCAATCCAGGTTGTATCTGGGAGAGCAAGCATGAGGAGAAGCTGAAATCCAGATTATGCTCCACTAGCCAGGCCTACATTATGTCCTGCACTAGACTACGTAAGGCAGAAAGCAGGAGTACCTTTCCACATTCAGTCTTGGGAGGGGGGCACCGTTTTGTGATTAGTCCACCTAGAAAGTGACTTTTTAAAACTGGTAGAAAAGTTGCTGTTGGTGTTGTCAGCAGCCCTATCACAAAGTCATCTTTTCCTGTTACCTTTCTTTCTCTTTATTTGTTTTTAAAGAATTTTGGGTGGTTGTTTTTTCCTTTTTTTTTTAAATGATTTTTTTATTGATTTTTAGAGAGAGAAGGAGAAGGAGAGAAAAACATCAATGTGAGAGTAGAACATCAATCAACTGCCTCCTACCAGGGATTGAGCCTGCAACCTGGACATTTGTTCTGACCAGGAATCGTTTAGTGGGTGGGATGATGCCCAACCAACTGAGCTGCCCAGCCAGGGCCTGTTACCTTTCTTAAATCCTGACTTTCCTTGAACTTATAAACCCAATTTTATATAGGAAAATAGTAAGCAGTAAGTTTTACAATATTAAGCTTTACTCAATTTCTATAGCTGAGATTTTGTGCTATACCTGTAATTTCAGAGGTAGAATTTTAGAATAGATGTATGTGTATGGGGGTATATATATGTATATACACACACACACACACACACACATATACACAGACATAGATACCCACATGTATACAAATATAGACACCCACATGCACACTAACTACTCTAAATACTGCACACAGCCAGCGAAATAACTCCTTTCTCTCTGGATTCCTCGACTCCTTGATTCTTGTAGTGTGAACCTAACTGACGCATTCTGGGTAATTTTCAAATTATTAAAATTATTTTTACCTATACTCTGATTTTTTCCATCTAACTTTAATTTAATCCAATTTACCTTTAACTTCTAAGCCAAGATTATACAACAAAACGGTTAACTGGGAATGTAGCAATCTTAACTGTGATGCATTTTGTCACCATATCTCCTCCTTCAATAATTATATATCAGTTCAGTGAAAAAACAATATTCACTATTCTACCTCATTCTGAACTCTACTTCATTTAGTAAAACATTATCCAGTAAATTAAAATCTAAAATGTGTAAGTTACCTCATGACTGACATAACATCAATCACTGGAATGACAAAAATGTCTAAAATGTTACTGCCGCAGAATGATTTATGAAAAATTATTTTTCTTATTACAAATATTTTTGCTTCAAGGATCATTTTCTTCTAAAAATTAGGTTGTTGCCATGATCACAATTTCAGCTGAAAAAAATCTAAGTTTATATACATCATGGAAAAGAGAAATGATGCAAATAGTAATAATAATAAAAATGCTGTACAATATTGTGATGCAATTACTGAATAGTTCTAAACTGATGCTCAGGAATGACATTCAAACTTGCAACTAAATTAGTTAATTTTTAATTGTCTTAGAAGTCACGTGACCTTCATTTTCTAAATGTTTTAAAAAATTATTGCAGCCAAGCTCAAATTTTCAGTTTTATGTTATTTCCTCTGTCGTTTAGATTTAAAAAATTAAAAGATAATTGAAGATTTATACATCTATTAAACCGATTCGCTACTCGAAAATCTGCATTTCGTTTGTGACTTTAGAAAAGAAATTGCTCCAATGGATGACAAAGCTATTTGAGTATAAGCCTTGGTTTAACAAGAATCTCTGAAATCGGAGATAACACAAGGCCAACTACTGTGCTGGAGACTTCTCAACGAATATTCTCAAAGCTGCCCATTGTGATACTAATGAGCTCACTGTTTTCCCTCCAAGAGGAAAGACTTGCTTTATCGGGTGAGAACAAAGTCCTGGTGCGCACAGCTCACTCTCTATCTATACATCTTTTCCAGCCTCTTTTATGGAATATCTATGTTTCTTATGCCTTTCAAAAGTCCCACCTCCTTTCTAGCTCAGCGCAGAATTAGTGGCCACCCTCCCACCCACCAAAAAGTCCAGAGGCATAGAAATTAAAAAGGAAATATTTCAGAAAGAATTACCACATAGATATACTGTATATTGACTGGCTTCCAGTGTTAGAAGCTTGTTTTCCAAGTAGCAGGTTTACATGGGGGTGGAGGGTGGAGGGTGGGGGTGGGGATTTGTTGTAGGCCTAAACCTAGTAACAACAGCAATTTAAATGAAAAACAAAATGCTAACATGCATCGACAAGTTTATCTCTATTTCCTTATGTTAATACCTGGTGGTATAACTTCCTCTTTCTCAGATAACTGAGATCTACCCATAAGACAGTTCGTAAGCTATTTCATTGATGACAAAGCACATGGAAGTGAACAGACATCTGGTTAAACACCCGTCAATTTCAGTACAGTCATGGTGTTGTCATTCTGAAATTTCAGGAAGGTTATTTTTGTTGTCCTTCATATTTCAAATTTCTTGAATAGAAGGAAGATAACTGAAAAGAGCCACTAATCCCCTTTGTAAAGTTGGGTAAGTCACTTCCTTTTTCAGGAACCCAAGTTTGTATGTCTTTAATTTTTAAAATGGAGTATAAATGTATCGATTCCTTCCTATTCCAAAATGTACATTTTAAACAAAAATGTCCTTATTAATATTTTACTTTAAAAATTCCCTGGTGATGCCAAAATTATTAGGCATGTAACTTTTAAAGAATATACTAAGGTATATTCACGTAAAGGCCAAAAACAGCTGTGCAAAATCTGCAACGTTTCAAAATGTACAAAATTGTTTCCCCAAGACAATTTTTTCTCAAAGATACGTTCATAATTTTGTCTTTAATACTGGCACACTGCAAATCTTAATGACTTAAGTCTGTCGTTCTAGATTCAAAAACTCTGAACAGCAAGTTATATTTAAAAAACCCCAATCACAGTTAACTACTGCTCTAAGCTGCTTTACATTCACAATAAAACATGCAGTTACAAGGTGAGCAAGTTATACAGCAGAGGACATGCAAGTGCTCATATTGCAAGTCAACTGCAACTTACTATTGGACACAGAATTCAAAACAAAAGGCTTTGGCAATAACTGGAGACAAAAACTGTGGGGAGGAAATCAGTATTTCAAAAAAAAGGTGGTAAGAACTATATCATTTTAATTATGAAACATGTTTGCATTTTTTAAAACAGTAAAAACCCTCCTCCCCCAAAATGCCATCAGCTAAGTAGACATCATTCCTTAGTCAATTTGCTTCTTGAACTCTTGGTGCTTTTAAAAGGGGATAACTCTAATTGGAGAGAACATATCAGAATTTTAGTTGCTGTGGTTACTGATGGGGTATAAGTTGTCATTTCAGGTGTCTTGGGGCAAAAAAAAAAGAGGATAGGAGTGCTAGGAAGTTGGTGATAAATATTAGGCACTGCTTAGCTATTTGCAAATACTGCAGGGAATGCCTAATTAGATCTAGTCAAACTTGGTCTTAAATTAATAACAAATAAAAGCAAAATCTTAAGGGTGTTCTTTTTTAGACATTCAATATTATTTTATATTATAGTTTCAGATGTATAGTATAGTGGTCAGACAATTATATAATTTACAAAGTGATCCCTTGATAATTCAGGTACCCTCCTGGCACCTATATTACAACAATATTGACTATATTCTTAAGAGTGTTCTTAATTGAGGGAAGAGGTAACATTTATTCTTTAACATATATCTCAAATACTTTGTCAATGAACATGGACTGAAAAATAGCCTATGTCCAGAAAATCTGGACTTCACTCGCTAGCAACTAAAATCAATAGTGAGTGCTACAAATATGCTCTCCCAGCACTGAGTACAGAACAATAAACCAGGTGCTTGGGGGTCAAAAAGTTAAGAAACCAAGTCCTAACACTGAATATTATTTTATGATACTAGAGAAGAACACAAGAATTTTAAATGCCTCTTCCAATGAACTGAAAAGACATGCTTCTAACTTTTAATTGTCAAAATTATCATCCTAGAGAAAATGGTACAGCTAAATACTACCGCAAGAGTAGCAAACATCTTTTTAATCAGAATGTTCAACTCAGGAAACTTCCAAGACTGTGAGTCAGGGTGTATTATTAAAATTTTGGAGCACACTGCTCACTGAGGGAGAGAGAAAGAGGACTGCAAGGTTGTCATTTAGCACCTTGGAAATGCCCTTTAATGAAGCCCTAAAAGAGACTGTTCGCCTTACAAAGTGAGCAGTATGTTACATCTTTGTCAGTGCCTGTTTTCTCAATTCTTTTGTTAAGGTATTTAATGGCTAAAAGAGCTAACTAAATTTAGTGGCTAGGATGAGAGAAATTTCATTAGTTACACCAGCACTAATATGATATATTTAGGAACTTAGCAAGATAGTACTTATGACTCCATAATTCCACTAGACAAAAGAACAATCAGTTATAAAAATGGTGGATTTTCGTTTCGTACTTACATAAACAAATTCGTCAAAACTTATCTTTCCATCTTTGTTTCTGTCACCATCCATCATAAGTTTTTGAATAATTTCTCTCACTTTATATCCCGGTAATGGCATATTAGCTTCCTTGAAAAGCTCGTGAAGTTCATAGTCACAAATGAATCCATTGCTGTTGAGATCTTTATAAAAAGGAAGGGCAAACAAAATAGGAAAAAACTTTTATAAGAAAGAAATAAACCTATCATTTTTCTCCATTTGATGCTCAGTTTACAAACTTGCCTAAATACAATTTTTTTTCCTTTCATATTGTTTAGTATCTAAGGTTGTTTGAGAGGGAAAAGCAAATTTTAACAGAAAGAATAGGGTTTTACATCATGTATCTGTATATTAAATAGTGTATAAGTAGCTTTGTTTCAAATAGCAACCCAAATATTAAGAAAGCACAGTTGCTTAATAAAATCAGAATTAAATAATGAAGTTAATAGAACTTATTAAAAGAATACATTGTACACCAATAAAAGACTGACATGGTATAAAATAATTTTTATTGTAGCTATTTGTGTGTTTTCCTTCTTCTTTCATTAGTCTAATAGAATAGTTTTATGAGTTAATGCCGATTATATTACAGAGCACACCTAAAATTAAGTTACCATTTTCAGTGCCAATTTCTTAAATTAATGTAAATAAACATTAGTCTAACACAAGTATAAAGTTCATAAAAATAAATGCAGCTATGAGTAATGCAAGTGCATAACATGACTCTATAAATAATCTTTTTTATGTGTACCACTAGAGTTTTAGCAGAGTATCTCAGTACTGATGATGATTAATCTGAAACTGTTAAACGAGAAAAAAAAAAACACAAAAATTGATCAATGACCAAAAGTTTATTTAAAAGAAGAGCGCTAATGTACTGAGGTTTGTGATCACTTGAGACTATATATATATATTTTTAGTAAAGAAAGTTAGACTTTCACCAACAATTTCAAATACCTACTGTTCAACAATGCTTTTTATTTTTATTCCTTACGTCCCCACTCATTTTTATGTATATTGAATTATTATAATAAAAGGAAACAATCTGAATAGAAAAATGACCCAAGATGATCATGGCTCTGTTCAAGACAATGTTTTGTGAATAGTTAATCTAGTGATCCATTACTTAAAAACTCTGTATTGGGTACTGTTCTTGGGATTGCAGATACTGCAGCCAATGATAGAAATTCTTGCTGTCAAAGAGCTCACATGCCAATGACAACTAATAAGCAAATATAACATGAGGTATGACTATAAAATATACGTAATGTAAGTACTTGGAAGAAAAAATAAAGCAAGGGGTTAGACTGAGTACTAATTTACCCCCTCCTCCCAGGGGACATTCAGAAACTTCTAGAGACATTTTTGGTCAACACTTTGAGGAAGTTGTATTTGAATGATGACATAGGTGAGGTAAGGGAGCAAATCATGTGGGTATCTGGGGAAAAAGACTGCAGGTAGAGGAAACAGCAAATGTGACATCTTATGTGGTAAAGTGTCTAGTTTATTTAGGGAACAGAAAAGATCCAGGATGACTTGAGCAGAGTAAGCAAAGGAGAAAGTGAGAGATGAAGTTAGCTAGCTGATCATAAAACTTCTTAAAGGCCATGAAACATACTTTTGGACTTTATCCTAAGTATTATCTCAGTGTAATTCATATTGGCCATTTTTGGCCAATTATTAAAATATTAAATATCCTATATGAAACCATTTCCCCTGATAAAATTCTGTTTAGTTTAAATATATATATTTTTTATTGATTTCAGAGAGGAAAAGAGAAGGAGAGTGAGAAAGTAACATCAATGAGGAGAGAGAAGCATTGATAAGCTGCCTCCTGCATGCTTACACTGGGGATCGAGCGTACAACCCAAGACATGTGCCTTGACCAAGAATTGAACCGTGACCTCCTGGTTCATAGCCGACACTCAACCAGTGAGCCATGCCAGCTGGGTGTACGTATAGTTTTAATGAAGTATACTCCAGAGTCAAACAAATGTTCATAAAAAATAGATGATAAAAATTTAAATTTGTCAGTTAAAATCTCTATACTTTTAAAACATCATCCCCAGGCAGGGGGTGAGGGGTGGGCTGGAGGGGGTCAATGGGGGGAAAAAAGGACCTATGTAATACTTTCAACAATAAAGAGTTTAAAAACATAGAAACAAAAAACCATTCATCCCCAAACCACTCAACACTTCTGAAAATCACTTATTTCCTTCAAGGTAATGCTAGGGTACATCTTCACTCTCTTTGATTTGAATTTATAAAGGTCATACATTAAACACTTTATTAGTAAAGTGTTTATATGTAGAAATCAATCCAGCAACATCTGTAGTCACTAAAAAGAACAAAGTAATCCACAGGGCACTGTGGCAGGATTTTAGCAACTTAAAAAAAATTTTTTTTATTATCACTTAAAATATTACAAAGCTTAGTACATATGTCTCTTTTCTTTCCCCTTGACCTTCCCCCATCTTTAGCAACTTTTGATAAATGAAATTCTTGGGTTGCAATACAACTTTCTCCCATGCATATACTGATGTGTTTCCTCCCATTTCTTTAAAAAGTTAGAACTGTGCTCACTGCAAGTGTGGCAACAGTGAAAGATACATAGCATAGCTGAAAGGACACAGCAGAGGGCGTAATGTGATACAGAATCAACTTTCACCTTGGCTATTAATTTACACAATTTCTCTCTCCAGGTCTTAGTTTTCTCATCTGTAAAAGGAGTGCTTTGGATAAAATGATCTCTCTGTTTAGCTCTAACACACTCTGACTCTAAATTCAATACACACAGGACTTCACAAACCACACTCACACACACCTACACATACCTTTTTTAATGAGATAAAATCATAATACATATTAAAAAATATAGAATGATATTCTGACCATTGCTATACCTCATTATATAAATAAATTTCCTTCATTTTTCTGACACCTTGATTGAAGAAAGTAGCTTATTCTGTGCAACTATCAAAACTTTGTCCACTTTAGCAATTTCTGATGGAAAATATTTTAAAATGTATTTTATTTTCCTCTGACATTTGAAATGACATCATCGGAGTCTAATTTAATCTAGCATATAACAGGTACTTAATTGTCCTTGTATTCTCAGAGATATAATAAAAGCAGAAGGCAGAGATGCTTTAAAATAAGTATTGGAGAATTATAATGAATTCAAAGCTACCTGAGAGTCTAGTCTATCTGGCAGTTTATTCGCAATAGAGCTGTAGGTAAAGGGGAGAACTAGCACTTGGGTGAGCCCCCTCTGAAATAACATCTCATGAGCATTACTTAGAAGCTCACTGATGTGATTAAAAGATGCCAGGAAGTAGCCACCCTAAAATATAACTAACATAAAATGACCACATGTGGAAACTCCATTTCAAAGTAAGAGTAGTAATAATAGATGCTTTAGTAACTGACAGGAACATTTTAAAGGGGGAGGTTGGAGGAACAAGAATTGTCATTTCATGACAATCCTATTAGGTTGCAAATCCCTCGATATTCTTCTTAAGCTTTTTTTTTTTTTTTTTACGTCCCACCAGTACCTTGCATATAAGCAATGGAAAAAATTATTTCTGTAGAATCATTGATTCCTAAGTAATTAACCAGGAAAAGAATGTCCTAATCTAATGAGCATTTTAAAAACAAAATTAAACAACAATGACCAAAAAAAAAAAAAAAAGAAAAGAAAGAAATAGCACCACCAGACTGAATGGCAATTCTATCTGGAAACCATAACGACAGAAATATCCCTTAAATAACATTCAATCTCATTTACTTTGTTCTAATCCTGTCCCCACCCAGAAGCCTTCAGATCTGTAATTTGGTTTTCTAAGTGAACACACCCACTGAAGAGCACCCAAGTAGACAACCAGTGATGGTTGTCAGGTTCAGGACCTCTTTTGTTCTAAATGTAGAAACCTGCTTTACTGTATTAAGAAAGACAATGTACACTTGTTTAGCATGTGTGAACCTCCAGAGCAAATTGAGTACCTACTCTGCAGCATGCACTGGGCTACATACCAGATACAGAAATTAATCAGACAGAATATCCTGGTTTGTACTTGAAACCGTGGCTTTAAAATCCTTGCAAAACTTTTGAGTCACTTAGAATATCTACCCTATATCTTTGCTGAGATGGGAAAAGAGTCATTGAACATGTGTCATTTCGTTTTACATATTTTAAAAGTTTCACCTATTTTATCAGTATATCTAGCTTTTACTACCTCTTGTGATCAAAGGCTTTTTTTTCCTTTTTAAAAAAATGTTGTTTTATTGCTTAAAGTATTACAACAAAGGCATTTTTTCCTCTTCATATTTTATTGTTTTTTAAATGGAATTTATTTGTGGACTTTGGTTAATAAAATAATATAGGTTTCAAGTGTACATTTCTATGATACATGACCTATATACTGCACTGTGTGCCTAGAATTCTTAAATCACATCCTTTGAAGAAAACAATTTCAATTTCAATAAGAAGGCAGAGGAAGCCTAAAAAGGCAGCTTGCAATTAATTTTACAACATATCCCAGCTGCTAAAGTACTTGAAAGACAAAATTGGGTGCAATTATTTTTAAAGAGTTTTATGCTAATTAATGCTAATTTCCAGCCAACACACACACACACACACACACACACACACACACACGCACGCACGCAAGCATGTGCGCACGCACACCCTTAAACAATATCAGAGATGTAACATGCTGTACTTTGAAAGGGCAGGAAATGAGATAGAACAGTGGCATTTTAGAAAGCTCCCATCATCAGTGGCATTATTAAGCAGGTGCTCAGAACTAAGTTTGATGGTGAACTTTTCCTTTTCTGGGTTTGACATAAACATAAGATTTATTAATAACCTGACCCAAAATACACAAACCTAGAGGGAAAACAGTTTTAACAACTAAAAACTAAAATCACAACCACCTGGCATAATGACATCCTTGATGTTCTTATTAAAGGTGCAAGTACTCTGGAACCCTTTTCTGACACATTTGCCACTTCTTCAATAACTATATACATTGGCATGGGGTCAGACAAGTTCTGCATTTGGAAGACTTCCATTCCAGCAACATATAGTCAACCACCTGATAAAGTAGATACTATCATATGACCTAGAGTATTGTCAATGTTTCTGTAAGCACATGTCTCAACTTGTTGGTCCAGAAAATTTGGACAGTATGGGCACAATTTAATGGGAGGCAGGAAAGAAGAAACTCCATTTACCCACTGACCAAAGTGCCCACAGGGAGTAGAGCTAAATTTCAATAAACTGACCAAGTGTTCTGATTTTTAAAGAAAAATCACTAAACTTAAAAAATAATCCCTAAGAGGCTCCCATGCGGCACCAGAAAGGCTCATCTTTCATGCAGGCTGCTGAATTATCAGGAAGGAACCAACTGTTTGTAACAACAGACACTCTCTCTCTCTCTCTCTCTCTCTCTCTCTCTCTCTCTCTCTCTCGACATGTAGGTTCACATCTGCACTCTGTTTGAAAAGAAACCTCATTATGCTCTTCTACCAAGTATTATTTTCAATGCCAGCTAACTCTCCCAACACCCTCCCCCAAGTAACCTTAAAGTAAATAAACTTATTATGCAGCCATGTTCCTGCAGAAGTTTGAATCACACCAAGAATGCATATCCTTAAAAGGAAATGTTTTCCCTCCCCTTGCATCCTGTTATTTAAGCTATTTTAAGTACTTGTCTGGAGAAAGCTGAGCCAGAATTCAAGTGGTTTTGATTTTAGCTGCTGTTTTACACTGCCCATGTTCAGGTGGTATGTGGAGCAATCTATCACTCCAGATGCATCTTTTGGGGTGTTGCTTCATCTTATAAACCTGACAGTAAGAAAGATTGGGATTTCCTTTGACCCCCCCCCCCGTGTGTGTGTGTGTGTGTGTGTGTGTGTGTGTGTATGTGTGTTGCTTTAACCATCCTTGACTCTGTCTAAATCTAGCATCTTTCTTTGTAAAGAGGATGCATATGTGGGTCCTCATCTGCAACGCAGATGCAACCTCTTTACTAACCCACCCTGGACAGTGCTCTTTAGGACTTAAAGAAGAAAACCAATCAAGTGCAGATGCACTTCCTTTTGGAAAAACTGGCTTTAAAAGTTCCATTTAAACCAATATATTCCACAAAATTTTAACCTATATATTCCACAAATTTTTTGCACTAAAAAAGACAAAAGGAAAGTAACAATAATTGATTTACACATATATACACGTGACCTTAAATGTCCATGAAGCCCACAATATGTTCATTTAAAACAGCCAAAAGACTTGTGCAGAAGAATTTAGATTATATTCCACCCTAAAATCTAAGCAGTAAAGTCAAACTTTCATTGGCATTAAAACTTTAGAAAAGGCAGCTGCTAAACATCTCCAGATGCTTAGCTGAACATGAATTTTGCCTTTCCCAGCTTGCACCTTTTGAGGTAGCTCAGTTTAGCAAATATACAAGGCAGTTTAATGTGTCCCAGCTAAAGGTAGAATGAAGGTCCCTACTTAATAGTTCATACTAATAGTGGATCCCCTAAGATGGGGGTCAAGTACAGCTAAAGGCTGAACAAGGTAAGAGAGCTGAGACCAAGCAATCAAAATTATTGTCTAGCAATTCTTTTCCAACTCAAAATTTCCAGCAGGACCATCATTTTCCACTTGCTGCCATTCTCCCACCTTAAAAACACATACTAGTACACAGCTACACACATGCTCTCATGAGTGCATTCTCACACACATGTGCTCCTGCTCTCTCCCCGCACACTCACACACCTTTTTTTAGCATCTGCAGAATTTTTATTGTCTTTGCTGACTTTTCTTTACACACTTTTTATTCCGTCTTCCATACTGTCAAGGCACAGTTTTTCAAACTATTCTAAGACTTCCATTTCTAATATTCCATCTGTAATTAACCAGATGGCACAGTGAAAGAGTACTGGTCAGTTTATTTATTTTTTTGGTTGGGCTATAGTTTTATTTTTTAAGTTATAATTAAACAAATATGCACTGATGTAGTTTTATTGAATACTAAAAGTAAATCAAACTAAACCACCATGTTTTTTGTGGCATCACCCTGATGTGGTTTTTATATACTAGAGAATATCAAGTAACATGAAACAACTCAACTTCCTGAGATGAGAAAATCTGCTACAATCACCATAACCAACATTTTTTGGCTTAGTTTGGTGGGCAACCTCAAAGGAATATACCCATACCATTCCTAGTCATTTAAGAAACCCCATTATTCTTTTACTTCAAAACTGCTGAATTCATTTTTTATAATATATTTTATGGGTTTTTTACAGAGAGGAAAGGAGAGGGATAGAGAGTAAGAAACATCGATGAGAGAGAAACATCGATCGGCTGCCACCTGCATACCCCCGACTGGGGATGTGCCCGCAACCAAGTACATGCCCTTGACTGGAATCGAACCTTGGACCCTTCAGTACGCAGGCAGACTCCCTGTCCACTGAGCCAAACCAGTCAGGGCTGAATTCATTTTTTTTCAAAGCACAGAAGCTAGTGATTGCTTAGGAGAGAAAAAGTCAGATGTAAGTGTTTGCAGGATTAAAGGCCAACCTGAAAAGACTTACATTCCATAAATTGGTTTTTATTAAAAGTAATCATCTAAATGATCTAGCAAGATCAGAATGTAAAAGACATTCTAGTTGGTAAATATTAACTTCCTAAGTGTTCTGAAAGTTTTAAATTATTCTTATTTAGGAAGAACTTATGCAGCATTGCAGCATTTCAATTCAAACAGAAACATCATGAAGTAGGAACAAAGTGAGAGCCAAGGCTTTTGCCATCCCAGTGGGAAATACTGGAAACAAATGTTGAGAAAATTAAAATAATGAAATGAAAATATACTGCTCAGATCTTAACACTAAGCAGGTGCAGAAACTGAGTGAAAGGAGAACTTTAAACCCTAATACTCTATTTATTGCTAGTAAAGAGTTTCAAAGCACTATTAGTTGATTGAACAAAACACATGACTAGTGGTAATAATTACAGACATTTTCCCCACACACTATGATTTTGCTGAATTTCTAAAGAGGAAAATCAAAGCTATTTTTGTTAATAGATGGGGAAAATCATATAATGATTTCCATATTTTGTCACAAATGAACTGAGATCAAGTAGTCCTCACTACTCCCAAAATAATAATTGTCCTTGACAGTAAAATAAGTTATAGAGCTTGTTTTTGACATCATGTTTCCCTGGCCAGAGTGGCTCAGTTGTTTGAGCATCGTCCCAGGCTCTAAGCAAACCAGCTCGAGACACACGCCCAGGTTCTTGTTGGTGGTGTCCAAAGGATGTTTCTCTCTTACACTGATGTTTCCCTTTCTTCCTCTCCCTTCCTCTAAAGGGTAGAAAATGGGGGACATCTCTAATACTCTCAACAATAAAATAAAATAAAAATAAAGTGCTTAAAAGAATAAAAACACATTTAAAAAATCAAGTTTCCCTGAATGAAGAAAAAATAAAAGGATTTCCATAAGAATTTTGACAATTGCAGAGGGTTCTGTAACTAACAACAACTAAAAACTATAAAGATTTGGAGAAACCAAGATGGCGGCATAGGTAAACACCGGAATTGCGGCCGTGCACAAACATTTTAAAACAACAACAAAAAGAAAAAATGGACACCACCCAGACCTACAGGAAGGCTGGCTGAGTGGAAATTCTACAACTAGAAAGAGATTGAGACTCAGAGGAGGTGCGGAAATAAAGTATAGAGGTACGGAGGCGCACGTGAAGGGGTTCGCGGACAGGGTTGGCAGCATTTCATACTGGAGGAAGGTACAAGCTCCCGACAGCTCTGAACTCCAGTTCCAGATGAGTTTCTGGGGACTCAGAACCATACAGGGAGGAGCTGGACTGTCTGGCACCGTCAGGCACCGGGAGGAACTCCAGAGCGACTTGAGACCAGGTGCCCCTTAGAGCAGGACTGAGAAGCAGCCACAGGTGGTTGCTCCACCCTGTAGACTCCCCGAGACTCCACCTCACCCAAGCTGTGCACAGAAGCTTTTGCATATAAAAGGCTGGGAAGCATCAGGTAAAGGCGAAAATAGCACCTCCTTGGAGATACAAGTGCCAGCGTACCCAGGGGTCTGAGTGGTACCATCCTAAATACAACTCCTCAGATTCATAAGGGACACACTCAGGTCAGACTCCGTGAGCACCAAAGCCCCACTGAAACAACTCTTGCCCCATAAGGGTGTTTCCAGCACAGAAGTTCTCCCATTGTAAACAGAGCTGATTTGCATAACCAAGTGGCTTGGAGGTCATTTCCTCTCAGTGATCACCTAACACAGAAAGCCACTCTATCAACTCAGGGAAGCAGCCAAAGTGCAAAGACAAAGAAACAGATCACAAATGACAGAAATGGAGGAAAGCAAATGACAGGATATAGAGTTCAAAACCACGGTTATAAGGTTTTTCAAAAATTTTCTAGAAACAGCTGATAAACTTAGTGAGACCCTCAATAAATCTAATGAGACCCTCGAGGATATGAAAACGGACCAACTAGAAATTAAGTATACACCGACTAAAATAAAGAATATTATACAGAGATCCAACAACAGATTAGAGGGACGCAAGAATCAAGTCAAATAATTGAAATACGAAGAAGCAAAAAAATACCCAAATGGATAAGCAAAAAGAAAAAAGAATCCAAAAAAATCAAGACAACGTAAGGAGCCTCTGGGACAACTTCAAGAGTACCAACATCAGAATTATAGGGGTGCCGGAAGAAGAGAGAGAGCAAGAGATTGAAAACCTATTTGAACAAAGAATGTCAGAAAACTTCCTCTACCTGGTAAAAGAAATAGACTTTCAAGTCCAGGAAGTGTAGAGAATCCCAAACAAAAGGAATCCAAAGAGGACCATACCAAGGCACATCATAATTAAAATGCCAAAAGCAAAAGACAAGGAGAGAATTTTAAAAGCAGCAAGAGAAAAACAGTCAGTTACCTACAAGGGGGCACCCATATGTCTGTCAGCCGATTTCTCAACAGAAACTTTGCAGGCCAGAAGGGAGTGGCAAGAAATATTCAAAGTGATGAATAGCAAGAACCTACAGCCAAGATTATTTTACCTAGCAAAGCTATCATTCAGAATTGAGGGTTGGATAAAGAGCTTCACAGACAAGAAAAAGCTAAAGGAGTTTATCACCACCCAACCAGTATTATATGAAATACTGAAAGGTATCCTTTCAGAAGAGGAAGAAGAAAAAGTAAAGATAAAAATCATGAATAATAAATACATATCTATCAACAAGTGAATCTAAAAATCAAGTGAATAAAAAATCTGATGAACAGAATAAACTGGTGACTAGAATAGAATCAGAGGCATAGAAAGGGATTGGACTGATAATTTTCAGGGGGAGAAGGGTGTTGGGGTGCGGGAAGAGACTGGACAATAATCGTACACCTATGGATGACAACAGTGGGGTGGGGGGTAAGGACAGAGGGTGGGGTGGGAACTGGGAGGAGGGGAGCTATGGGGGAAAAAAAGAGGAACAGCTGTAATCTGAACAATAAAGATTTAAAAAAATAAATAAAAACTACAAAGATTTTAAAAGAAAATCTAAAGATTCAACTGGGTCTTTAAATACTTTTCTCAAAGACTACACATAAGCCTTTATTATGCTGAAAAAAAAAATAAATCTTATGTGTTATAATGTAGTGGCCAAAACCTTTAGTAATAAATCCACCATGATGAAAATCTTCATAATAAAGGGCCCCTTAGGGTTTATAGTTGATAATGACAAAGTCCCAGTACATGAAAAGACTATATATAATTCCTTGGGATTCAATCAATTAAATATTTATTGAGAACCTAACATGTGTGTAATACTGAGCTAGATACTGAGTGGGAGAATACAAAATAGTAAAATGCAAAACAGAAAGAAATTTTGGACTCCAGAATCCTTGAGTACAGCATATCTATACAATTAAAAGGGTAATATGCTAATTACACTGGACATCTTCCGGACGTCCATTTGGACGAAGCCATGGTGACAGGGCTGAGGCAGAGGTGGTTAGGGGCGGTCAGGCCAGCAGGGGAGAGCAGTTAGGGCAATCAGGCCAGCAGGCAGGTGAGTGGTTAGGAGCCAGCAGTCCCAGACTGTGAGAGGGATGTCCATCTGTTGATTTAGGCCCAATCCCTGAACCAGCAGTTGGACACCCCCCTGAGGGGTCCGAAATTGCAGAAGGTGCAGGTTGGGCTGAGGGATTCCCCCCTTCTGTGCACAAATTTCATGCACCAGGCCTCTAGTAAGAGTAATAATAATCTGCATACATTAGGAATATGTATATGCCTGGTAGGGACTCCAATAAGCCATATGGTCCAATCTCTTGCCTTTGGAAAGCTGTTTGCCAATCCTAAATCCTCCAAAATGTATCATTAAGATAACAGTTTCAATAATGAGCCTTTCTTGTAGACCAAGCTCTAATTGATCCCTCATTTAGTACAATTGACCTTGTTTCCTCCATGGAGGTAATTGGTCAACCCTCTTTATATCATTAAGCTTTTAAGGAACAATTAAGCTCTTTTACTGATAAAAAGTATTCCAGTTCTGTCAGGGAAACATATTTGATATATCTTTTAAGTTTTAAAAAATATTGTTCACAGAAATATTTCTGTACATGAGAAAAAGGCCTGTATTCAACAGTAAATATTTATTTGAAGTAGCAAGGCCTTGAAGAATAAAAAATAGCAGTAATAAGTCATGGTCCCTACCCCAAAATTCTATTCATAAAGAAACAAATTAGGCTCTCCCCAATACCGAAAGATGAATTTGAATAAAACAAAGTTCAAATGAAATATAATCCTAAAACAATTATAAGGTGATTTCTATAGAATTATGAGATTTAAAAAATCTTGCAGCCAAGAATTTACCTGCTGGATTTTCATAACCACTCTAATAACAGTTTGGGTAGTAGTCTTACAGTAAATGGTATCTATGGCTGATTTTGTTTTCATATACATACACACAAAAATCATGTTAGATTCTGGACAATTTAATCTTTTCTAGTTAGAATTCTGATGGGATGATGAATAGTCACTCTGGCTGGTGCTCATTATTCTTTCCAAGGCATGCCATCCTATATTAAAAAGGCTAATATGCAAATTGTCCCCTTGGGAGGTTGACCGGCTGGGAGTTTGACTGCTTGCTATAATGTGTGCATACCACCAGGGAGCAGCATGTAATGAAGGAAGGCGCCAGCCAGGGGCTGGAAGGCCCTGATTGACCCTGATCAGCCCTGATTGCAGGCCAGGCCTAGGGACCCTACCTGTGCATGAATTTCATGCACTGGGACTCTAGTTACTAATAAATGCCTTCATAGAAAATGTTGATCAAAAATGTACTTTTCACTAATGGGATTTCCTGCATAGGTCAAAGATAGATTCTGTTTTAAACAACAAATCACTATAATCTAACTTTATAGACTTTAATCAAGGAGATACAAAGTAGTAATAGTTTATTTCTCTAAGCACACATTGACTCATCAATAGTCAGCTCTTACCATTTTCTCATTATCTCTACTGACTTGACCTGAGCACTGAGATTTGGATGTAAATACTATAAACTGCTTCCATAGCTGCAAAATTCTAAGACTTGCTATATGATGCTAAAGTATGATAAACCAAATGGCATGCTATGCCTTTCCATCCTATACTGATGCTGTAATTTAATGTGAAGGTCGAACAGTCTGCATTATGCAAAGCCATTGATGATACACGAAAAAAGCAAGAAAGCCAAGCTAATCAGGGAAAAGGAAATCATCAGCATTTGATGATTCTTTAACATTTTCAGGGGTCGCACATCCCTTTGAGAATATGGTAAAAGCTCCAAATCCTCTCCTCAGAAAAATGATTCACCAAATGTGATAACACCACAAAATTTGTTTAAAAATTTCAGGAGCCACGACAGCCCTAATTAAGGACTGGGATCCTGAACCAAAAACCTTTGGCCATATTAGATAGGTAGTAGATATAATTAGAAATTATAAAGTTTAAGTGTGAGTTTTAAAATTTTATCTCACTGATTTTAACTGTCTTGCCCTAAGGTTCAAAATTAACCACTATAATTTTTTAGAGACATAATTTTAATTAGAGCCAATAAAGACTGCTTTACTATAGTTATACTATAAAAAATACTTACCAACTTTTGCAAAGGCCTCTTTGAGTTCATCAAGCTCATCTTTGGAAATCTGAGTGGTAGCCATCTCATCTATTTAAACAAGTCCTAAAGAGAAACCAAAAAGATTTCAGACTTTAAAAACTTTGTGATAAATATATTATAAGTACTCTTGTGAAATTCTCATATTTGGAATAATTTAAACAGAAAACCAGTGCCGTCTGAATAGATTCCCACATTAGTAGCTGTAGCCAAGCTAAAGAAAACAAACAAATGAGAAGTCAATCATTTACCAAAAGCTACTAAAAGAATATTTCCAAGCCCTAACCGGTTTTGCTCAGTGGATAGAGCATTGGCCTGAGCACTCAAGGGTCCCAGATTCGATTCCGGTCAAGGGCATGTACCTTGGTTGTGGACACATACCCAGTAGGGAGTGTGCCGGAGGCAGCTGATCGATGTTTCTCTCTCATCGATGTTTCTAACTCTCTATCCCTCTCCATTCCTCTCTGTAAAAAGTAAATAAAAATATATTTAAAAAATATTTCCAAGTCTCATTTTCAAGGAAAAAAATACACCTTACATTACATTCAGAGTATAAGGAAGAGCCTAGGTGCCTGGCAATGACAGTAAAGAGATACACAATAAAAATTCTTGGTTATATGTGCCAAAACTAAAGTCAAAATTACGTGACCAAAGATTCATGGAAAATATAACTTTTCCAATGATCCATTTATTTTTTAAATTTATCTTACTCTTTCTTTCCATTTTCCAGCTTTATTAAGATAAAATTGGTATATAATATTGTGTAAGTTTAAGGTGTAGAACTTGGTAATTTGATATATGCATACCTTGTGCAAAAATCAGCACACTAGGGTTAATTAACATGTCCTTCACCATACAGTTACCATTTTTCCATCAAGCTACTTTAACATTCATGTTTAAATAGCACAAAATTACATTTGGCCTTGATATAGAATACACAAGTATGTGCTAATAAACATATCTTTATGCACATATCATTTGAGTTTACACCCTTTCCGATATGGCTAATAATTTTACATATTTCACCAACAGAGCAGGGGTTGGCAAACTCTGGCCTTTGGGCCAAATCTGGGCTGAGTATAGATAAACAAATATTTGCAGTCAATTTTGATGATAAGGCCCATTAACTTTGAACCCCAGTTAAGTGAAGTGTTATCTCCCACAAATTCCATTCTTTTCATCAGTAGACCTGAATTACTTCTAAAATTTTGTGTAAACAATGTTATATCCTTGATATCAATAATATAATATTCTTGATTTTACCTCTTGGCTCACAATATTTATGATCTGAACCTTTGCAGAAAAATTACAATACGTAAAGGAGGTGTGTACCACAAGGTTAAAACACAAACCTATTAACAATTTTTAGAGACAAAGCAATGAAAACAATTGTGTGTTGCTTTTTTGCTTCTGTTTTTTTTCCCCCCTTAATTTCTTTAAGGACTTTACTTTTTAGAACAGCTTTAGGTTCACAGCAAAACTGAACAGAAAGTAGAGTTCGGTTCTTATGTAGCCCTTTGCCCTCACACACAAGTCTCCCTCATTATCGACATCCTGCACCAGACTGGTATATTTGTTACAACCTACATTAACACACCATAATCACCCAAAGTCCATAGTTTGCATTAGCTTCACTCTTGATGTTGTACAGTCTATGGGTTTTGACAAAGAATACCTAATGACATATATTCACCAGTAAAGAAGCAAAAGTTTCACTGCCTTAAGTGTGTTGCCTTTTCAAAAAAGTTATTTAATGTGTTAAGTTTCACAAACTCTATAGTAAAAAATACAAATTTAAGAACTTATATTTATCCATGTTAGACATTCTAAAAAATTACTCACAATTCATCTTTTTTACATTAAAGCCTGACAGTAGAGAAAGACTCTCAAGCGAGAGCTGGGCCACATCTGTCTTTTTCACAGCCACGGTTGTCATTTCTGGAATTCATCAGTCTCAGACACATGGTAAGGCATCAATAAAATAATACTGTAATAAATTCATCCATTCAACAATGGATGAATTAGATAATTTCATATTCATGTTCATTCCCTGAACCCTCACAACAGCCGTATGAGGTGAATATATTTACTCTCTTTATTCTTTTTACATAACTTAGGCTCAGAGGACCACAGAACTGGAATTCAAAGACAGGTTTCTCAAATTCTTTTTTTAAATATATATTTTATTGATTTTTTACAGAGAGGAAGGGAGAGGGATAGAGAGTTAGAAACATCAATGAGAGAAAAACATCGATCAGCTGCCTCCTGCACACTCCCCACTGGGGATGTGCCCGCAACCAAGGTATATGTCCTTGACCGGAATCGAACTCGGAACCCTTGAGTCCGCAGGCTGATGCTCTATCCGCTGAGCCAAATGGGTCAAGAAAAGGTTTCTCAAATTCTTGGGAAATTTTAAAATGACCATATTATACTATTAGCTCAGTTTCCACCATAATGCAATACACACTTATAATGACCGATTAAAAGAATTAAATGAAAACAGACTTTTAAAGAACCTAAAACAGAACTTGCCTATTCACAAACTTTCCTTACCTGTGATGTTAAGATGTCACAACTTCTCAGTAGATAAGTTGGGTAAAAACACTTTTCTGAATGGTCTCAGGATCTACAAGGTAAAGAAATATTATCACTTAGCTGTGAAGTCAGGTATTTTACAAATTAAGCACAAAAAGCAATTTTTTCTTAAGTTAAGCTGTAATCCAATGATAGTACTTTTAAAAAGTATTTTATACTTTATTAATATGAGGTTCAACACTTGTGATTACAAAAATACTATGGAAGATTTATTCCAGTTTTCTTTTTTTTTTAATTTTGTTTTATTGCTTAAAGTATTACAACAAGTGTTAGATAGGTCTCCATTTTTTCCCTTGACCTCCCCCTCCAGTTTTCTTTATGCATATGGCAAGTAAGCATGCTTTCAGTACAGAATTATTTCCCATCTCCATGGATTATAGCATACAGACCAAAGGCACAGCAAGTCTGAAAGTGAGACTGTCTCTGAAAATCCAAAACACGTGGCCTCTCCTTTATCTCTAAAAGTCATTCCCAGTTTGGGTAGTTTGAGAGTCAGGAATAATCTAAAGTATGTGAGGTTTTTTTTAAAAAGACTTCTGATTTTATTTTCATACTACCACATCACTTCCACGCAGAAGAAAATTGAAAGACGATTCTGGACATAACCTTGCTTGCCCCACCCTTTATTCCTGCTGACCAGTGGCTTCTGACTAAATCCTTCCACATCTTCCCTTTGCAGTCAGCAGGGCTGAACAGGCCAGAAGTCTCCCTCTTCGTGCCCCTCCAGCACACATAGACCTCTATCCTCACACAATTTTTGCCAATATTTTAGGCATCTGTTAGCTGCCTAGTTCCTACCCTCAAGGTATTTACAATCTAGGGAAGTCAAACATATAAACAACTACAATTCAACACAAAATGAACTAGTGGTGGCAACAAAAGATACAGAAAGTGCCCTGGCAGGGTAGCTCCTTTGGTTTGACAGGCAAGGTTGCGGTTTGACCTGTGGCCAGTCATGGCGCATACACTAATCAACCAATGAGTGCCTGAATGGGTGGAATGACAAATTGATGTCAATGTCTATCTGTCTGTCTGTCTCTCCCTCCTTCTCTCTCCTCTTTCCCCCTCTCTCTCAAAATCAAATATATTTTAAAAAAGACCTATTCTGTCAAAAAACAAAAAGATACAGAAGGAAAGAGGCTCTGGAAACTGTGAAGGTTAATTCTTTCTCACATAGGCCAGGAAAACATTACTTTTGTTCCCCTTTACACAAGTAGGAAATACTGAGATCTCATGGAAATGATTTGAAGGCACCCATATGCTTAAAATGTCTTAATACAACAGAGCATTAATGCCTCCTCAAACTATACTTGCAAGTTGTCTAATTTCTCAGTCCTGTGTAATTACCTCAATGAAAGCCTAAAGTAACTTCTTTACACCTGCAACTCATACTTTTCATCCACAGGAGACATTAAGAGGCATACCCGAGTAAGAATAAAAAGGAGAACTGGAACTATATATACCGAGGACATTTCCAGGCAAGTTTGGTCCAGAATAACATAATAGTTCAAGTTAGGAGACTTTCATTTAAATATATACAAATGTATTTATTTATAATTATTTGAAAGTAAATAACTAAATGCTTCTCTGAAGTATGTGAGATAAAACTAGAAAATACAAATGAAAGAAAATGGGGAATAAATGAATGGCTAAGCAATTGTGAACAGTTACATAAACACAGTACAGAGCAGGTCATAAGTAGGTTTACCATTGTGAGTATGTGAAACCGAGTTTATTCTTGAATTACTATTGTGTTATTTTCCATACGAACAACGGTAAAGTATTGTTGCCCCATCCTGTATAAGGCATAAGTTCTACCTTTTAAATGGGATTTATGAAAAGTTATCTCATTTGCCCTATAATTATTGACTGCAGAGAATAATAGATCTCCTTCATATATAAAAATTATAAGCCTTTAGTCAAAATAATTAAGGAGGATGGGTTTAAGAAAACCTGTCAGCTACTAATACAACTTCAAGAGAGGCAGGACATAGTAAAAAGGAAACAAATTTTACTCTAAATATTTCAGGACCACTTTTAAAAATAGCTAACAGCTTGTCAATATTGTCCGTTCCTCACAATTTGCACATTTTTTCACAAGTAATGAAAAATAAAAGGTGAAGAGGTAAAAAGTAAACATTACTTGCTAAATAAAAAAGTTCAACCTCAAATTCACAGTATGTGATTTACAGGCAAAAAGAAAGTGACTTTTCCCACAAAAGTGAACTTAATTTACATGGAGAGAGAGACACACACAGAGCCAGAGCTACTATTTTTAAAAAATAAATAGAAATATATTTTCCTTCCATTTAAACTTACCAAATGAAATACTAATCAACAGTAAAATCTCCCAGGGTCTCAGCATTTTTCTCAATTCTCTCATCTGCAAAATACGTTGATGGGTCTCTAGCTCCTAAACCTGCCTCCTCTATAAAGGGAAAAAGCAAACCCTCTCTAATCTGAGGCACAGGAAAAGAGATTTTCAAATAAGGCAATAAAACAAAAGCAAACAAAACCTTGTTTTGCTTTGTTTTGTTTTTTCATAAAAGGATATGGTGTACAGCAGGGTCTGAATTTAGGGCGTCACCCATAGAGGAATCTTATGCCTATGAAGTCATCCCTAATTACGGAGTTTGACTAACAATACGGCAATTATGAAACCACTCCACTGGCTCGTTTAACTACACTTAACCCTGAACACAAATCTTTGTTGAGAAAGGTGTACTTGCAAATAACTACCTGAAACTATTACTCAAATTCTGAAAGGTATTTGCTGGGGATGAGGAGGGGGTGCCTGTTTTCCCCTAAGGTGTTTCACTTTAGGAATGCAGCTGACTGAGTAATCTATTTACTAGTCTGTGTCATTCAGTACCACGTGGGCCAGAAGGCTGGGCACACACGTTGAGAAAGTCATTTCTGGATAATTAAGAGTTGATCATGAACTTCATATTTTTTTTTTCTTGAAATTGAAGGGCACCTAAAAGAAATTAGCAGGGGATAGATTCACCATAGACTATCCCAGCCACTAGTATTCCAGGTAAATAGAATTGGGAAAGTAAGGCTGATTCCTTAAATCAGAGAACTGGCAACACATACTAGTACTTACACTAGTATCATGAAGAGAGCGACAGAGTGAATAAAACATGGAAGAATACAATATTTTACTATAAATGAAAAGAAAAACCACCATAGTCACTGCTGTGTGACCATTCAACAAAAAAAGGTGTGTATATATCCCCTTCCTCCATCCAAAAAAGGCAGAGCTTTAGAACAACCCACACTTCACATACCTGCCTCTACCAACAGAAACTGCCACCTTGCCTCCTCCCTAGTTAGGCAAGTCAACAGCACTAGTCTCCATGTCAGACGGGGCGTGTAACACTGAGCTACAGCTCACCTACTCTTATTATGATTACTCAAGCACCAGTCCCATGTTTCCGAATGATTTCAGATTTCAACTTGAATGTCTACCATATTCATCCACTTATTTATTTACTAGAGACCTGGTGCCTGAGATTTGTGCAGTTGGGGGAGGGGTCCTCTCAGCCCGGCCTGCACCCTTTCGCAGTCCAGGGCCCCTCAGGGGATGTCTGCCTGCCAGCTTAAGCCCGCTCCACCCCAGGGATTGGGCCTAAGCCAGCAGGCAGATATCTCTCTTGCAGTCTAGGGCTCTTGCAGTCTGGGACCCCTAGCTTTTACTGCTTGCCTATAGCAAAGCAGGGAGAGGCTTCCACCACCCCTGCTGCACTCGCCAGCTGTGAGCCTGGCTTCTGGTGGAGCAGCGCTTCCCCTGTGGAAGTTCACTGACCACCAAGGGGCAGCTCCTGTGTTGAGCATCTGCCCCCTGGTGGTCAGTGTGCATCATAGCAACCGGTTGCTCCACTGGTTGCTTCAGTTGATTTGCATATTATGCTTTTATTATATAGTATAGTCAAGCCAAAATTGAAGGCTTGGTAAGTGCCAGGCAGTGTTGGGTGCTGCAGATATAGAGAACGAGGATCCAAAGCCCTTCTCTTGGGGAGCTGTCTAGTGGGGAAAACAGATGGAAAAACAAAGACATAACATTAGTGCTTTCATGCTATTACAGTCATATTTACTGAGTGGTGGGTGTCAGGAAAGGTTTTCCAGAGCAAGTAACTTTTGAACTTTATCTTAGGACATAAGTAGGAATACCTGAGACAGATATCACTGGTAAAGACATTCTAGGCACAGAGACAAAGAGGAGATGCCATTCTGGAGCTGGAGAAAGAGTGTGGTTGGAGCACTGTGTCTAGGGTTTGTGACATACACAACTGAAGCAGAAAGTCAGGTCCAACTTAGAAGGGCTACAATAAAATACTGGATTTAACCCTCTGGCCAAAGGAGAAGGAACTCAGTGAAAAGGATTTCAGTCAGGAAAGTCTGAGTGTCTACAATTGAACTTATTGCTACATTATTTCTCCACTTTCAATGATCTCTCCTGCTAAATCAAGTCTTGTTTTTAACTTACTCACTTTCCTCTATCTCCAGGTCTACAAATTTGGGACTGAAATTTGGCCTCAAGAAACAAGAGGAAGGAGTGAAATAAATCACTAAGCATTCTGGATTCTTCCATCATATAATTTTATCATTTCATGTCTGGCTTACTCCAAAAGCCTTTTTAGCTAGTCGATGTAGTCTTGTCTTCCTCCAATGTAATCTTTATACTGCTAACTTTCTGAAGAGCAGATCTATGATATATTCCATACAAAAAAGCCCCAACTTTAAAGCACAACATTCAAGGCCCTAAACTTTTCTATATTGATACTTGCCTATCTTCCCAATGTTATTTCCTAAAACATGCACTGCACTGCATTGCACTCTTGAATCACACTATAAAGATACCCCATTCCCCAAGCAGACCATGTATTTCCTCACCTTCAGGCCTTCTCTGTGGAATGCTCTTCACCCATCTCCTATCTATTCTTCAAGAGCATCTTTAAGGAAGTCTCTTCAGACTGTCCCAGCTGAGACAAAAATTCTCTCTTCCCAGTACTCTCACAGAATTGTGTGCTTTCTTCTATTATAGCCAGTGCTGGATTCTTTCAGGGAGCTCTAATTTTAAATATCATTTTACTCTTAGAACATATGTACCAATTTTTGAATGGGAATATAGTCACCACAATGATAACATTTAATACTATTATACAAAGTTCTTTGATAGACTGTACTATATCCCATTCATCCTCATATTCCCAGCCCCTATCACAGTGTCTCCAGAGTAGGTAATAATAATAATTAAGATTGTATAATAACATATCATTGTAAGTTTTATAGCAGCTAACATTTATGAAGGACTTACTATTTACATGTACTAAATGCTTTATATACATTATCCAAGTTACTTCACAGAAAACCTCTATGAACCAGGTGATATTGTTATTCTCGTTTTACAGAAGAGCAAACTGGCTTAGAGAATTTGAATAACTTACATAAAGAAAGTCACATAGAAAGGCAGAGCCAGATCTCAAACCCAGGTCTGTCTGACACCAAAGTCAGTATTCTCAACCATGAATGCTATATAGCCTCCTCAACAAAGACTTACTGAATGAACATATTTCACCAACAAGACTATAAACTTTATTACAGATACAAGTGTACTCATCTCTGTATTCACCAGAGCACTCGGTGTAATCTATGGATTCAATGCATTCTCAATAAATATCATTTGAATTAAAAACCCACAACTAGTGCCTACAACCATTTTGATCATGTCAGTCCACCATTTTAGGAAGCTTTAATTGCTTCTGTCTAAACAGATCATCTAATCTCTGCCTGATGATATTCCAAGGTCCTCTAGAATGGTCCTACTAGTCACATCTAACCCATTTTACCTTTCAACAGCACTCAGTACTTTTTATTTCATCCTGCCCCTCCTTTCCCTCTCTCCTAGTAAGAAGCCCCTTCCTGCATATCTGCCTTTCATATTTATACCGCTCTCCCCTTTCTTTTTCTTCTCTCCTGATCCAAATTCTACTCAAACTTCAAGGTTCAAGGGTCAGCAGAAGCCTCATCTCTCCCAAATCATGTTTTCCAATGACTCCAGCTCTGCTCCTTTTCCTCACCTCCCACAGCATTTAAAATCTTGCCACAAAATTTAGCAATTTAATTATAGACTCTTGCCTATAGTTATATAAGTGGATGTGAGGACAGTGGCGCTGGGACATCCACCATCCTATCTGATTGAGTTCACCTGCCTCCTCCACACAAATCCTCAGCTTTGGTCGAAGAAAATAATCTTCCCCAGGAAAAGAGAGATTATTCTTGTATGAACAGCTCACAAATATTCGTCTAACCACTTGATCTGCAAGTCTTATTTCAAGGTTATTTCTCAATAACAGAGTCTAAACTTCATCTTCCTCTCTTGTACACCCACAATAATCTGTTGCTGGATGCTGGGTACAGAGGCATGGCTCAAAAAATATTCCAATTGCTGCCAAGCTTCGAAGGCCAAATAATTCCCAGCATGCCCAATATCCAATGATTATTAAAATTGTATTAGGGACGAAGCAAGAGCCTAGAGTAGTTAAGGGACTTTGCCCAGGATGGAGCTGTGCAGCAAATGTAAAATTAAAAGAGTATGTGTGAAGAAGGTAATTAACTACTCTTACCATAAAAACTTAAACAAAAATGCTACATACCCACTGCTTTGTGGAAAGAAGTCCCATGCCTATTATAGCTTATGGAAGATAATTTAAAAGCCCCTAACAAACATGACCATGATATTCAGAAGTATGAATGGTTGCCAGGAAATGTAGATAGTGACCCCTCCCTAGCTAATACTAAATTGTTTTCAATAAAGAATAAGGGATTCACTTAATACTTGAACTGAAATCACTAAAACTATAATTGTGCAAAGCATACAGGATATAAGCAATGGGTTCAGTAAAGAGTATATACAGGGTAGGGCAAAAGTAGGTTTATAGTTGTGAGTACACAAAACAATTTATTTTTGTGTTTTTATTTATTAATTGTCATAGTATTTTTCATATGAACAACTATAAACCTACTTTTGCCCCACCCTGTATACAGTCTAAAAGTTCTTTCTTCAAAACAGTGGTATTAAATGGGTACTGACAATAAAACAGGCCAGAAAAAAAATAAGGGCACAGATGCTTAATTTCTCTTGTGGCACATTTATTCCTACGTATGATGTGCTCGTGCTCCACTATCCTTAATATTGCTTAATTTCAGCCTCTTAAAAGTTAAGTGCTGTGAATAGCCACTCCCACTGTATCAGTGCTAATAATTTAGTGTACTGTAAACATAACCAAACACTCAAGTATCTATGGGATTTACCTTTTATTTTAGGATTGCTTTTTCATGTATAAGCCAGCGCTATGATACCCAAACCTTTTTAGTGATTAGTTTGTAACCAACTGATTTTTCCCAAGGAGCATGTGGTTTGAAGTTTTGTTTGTTTCCGTCTAGAAAACCTTAATAGATTTTTGGAAAAGGAGTAACTGCAACAACTTAAGAAGTTATATGTCTCTTTCTCAATTTGATGATCTGTTACTCTTCAAGTCAAAACAAATGAGTCAGACTCTAAATGTCCTCACACGTGTGTGATGGGTTCCTAGTTCTGAAAGTTTAGGAAAGGTTCAAGCAGAAGGAAGAAGTGGTAAAGGATTTTACTGTTCATTACTCAGCATTATTAAAAATTGCTTATTATCAGCAACGTGATAAGCAAACTTCTATGAAAGCAATATTCAACATGTACAGAACACTTTCCTCAGCAAGATTGCTTTTTCAAACCTAGATCTGGTAGTTCAGCTGAAAATTGGTAAAACTAAATACAGGGGACACTGCTACATAATCTTACATAAAACCAGCAGTATTTTCCCAAGAGGCACTGTTATATATGCTGTTAGGCTATACAGTATTCGTGACTAAAGATTAAAGCAACTGGCTGATGGAACATCAGTCTGGATATATTTAGCAACTATGCTTCTACAACTCATTTAGATGAAAATAACACACACACACAAACCTAATATTTTAGGTTAATATAGAATACCATTTGAGAGACATTTGTGAAGTGACCTAAAATACTTTAGCTACTATTTCCGTGGTAAAATATGTTTCAAATTCCAAATCAATTGAGAAACAAACTTGGGAAGGCTCCATCAGTAACTAAAGGCTGACTCTACTCTTTATCCAACTACAAGTAGCAGCCTACCTATAATTGCAATTTTTGCCCTGGGTTAATCTAAGAATTTTAAGGAGAATTAAACATTAGCTTACTATTTAATATGAAGGAGAGATTGCTATCTCCTGCATGTATGCCGCTCCAACAACCCCTGAAGATACATGAGAAATATGAAGGGTTATTAAGAAGGGCAGGGGAGCCTGGCTGGTGTTGCTCAGTGGTTTAGCATCGACCTATGAACCAGGAGATGACAGTTCGATTCTGGTCAGGGCACTTGCCTGGGTTGCATTGCGGGCTCAGTCCTCAGTGTGGGGCGTGCAGGAGGCAACTGATTGATGATTCTCTCTCATCATTGATGTTTCTATCTCTCTCTCCCTCTCTCTGAAATCAAAATACATTAAAAAAAAAGAAGGGCAGGGGAGCAGAGATGGCTATTAGTTGCAAAGTCATGTGTGGAGGAGTGTATAGAGAATATCTACAACTAAGCCACCTAAAAAAAGGGTGTGAGCTCTTTGAAAGCAGTGTTGGTACCTTAACTTTGCATCTTTATTCACAATAAGCACCTACAAAATGTTTGTTGAATAAACCCCGATAGAGGCAACAGGAAAAGTGAGCGTAACTTAGACATTACACAGGCGAAATAGTTGTCCATGTGGTTTTAAAAATGCGTACTCTAGGGAGTACCAAGATGGCGGCATGAGGTATATACCTAAATGCGCAGCCTCCACAACTACATTATAAAAATACGACTATACAGATAAACAGCCATCCTCCAGATCCAAGGGAGGGGAAGCTTTGCAACTAGAAGGAAAGAGAAGGAGTGCATTGAGACTGAGTAGAAACTCCTGGTGCCAAAACTGAGAGGTACGGATGCACGGAACGGAAGTGGTGGCACGGGTGAAAGGGTGGCAGTGGCTGCACCTGGGTCCGCAGCTTGGAAGGAGATTATAAACTCTGGGGTCGCACTGAATGCGATGCGGGCTACAGGGCAATGGGGCGGAAGACTAGTGGCGTTATAGCAGTGCTGTTCACAGCTATCACTGACGCGGGGACTCAGGGGAGTGCAGATGCCAGGGCATGGAGGTGCCAAATCTGGGAGAAGCTGCGGAGTCAGCAGAGGGGCAGCCATTACGGGTTGCTCCCCCCCGGTGATTCTGAGACCCCGCCCCACCCCGCCCAAGCTGTGCACCTGCCTGCCTTCAGCATAACCTAAGGGCCTGCAGCTGGGACAGCTACCTGCCTTCAGCATAACCTAAGGGCCTGCAGCTGGGACAGAAGTCCAAAAGATCTAAACCCCTAACAAGGAGGAGAAAGGCCTGCAGGTCATTTCCTCCCAGTGATAACTACAAAAACACTGCACCTAGCCTTCAAAGGCGTACAACAAGAGTGTCCACCCCAGGTGATTGGGGAAGCTGAATCACTGGGCACTATAGGACACCTAGCACAGAAAGCCACCCTATCAATGAGCAGCCAAAATGTGGAGACTAAGAAACAGGCCACAAATGACAGAAATGGAGGAATGAAAGTGACTGGATATAGAGTTCAATTTTCTAGAAACCGCTAATAAATTTGAAAAGGACCAGCTAGAATTTAAGCATACACTGACTGAAATAAAGAATAATATACAGAGATCCAACAGCAGACGAGAGGATCACAAGAATCAAGTCAAAGGTATGAAATATGAAGAAGCAAACCCACCCAGCCAGGAAAGCCAAAATAAAAAAGAATAAAAAAATATGAAGATAGTGTAAGGAGTCTCTGGGACAACTTCAAGAGTACCAACATCAGAATTATAGGGGTGCCGGAAGAAGAGAGAGAGCAAGATATTGAAAACCTATTTGAAGAAATAATGACAGAAAACTTCCCCCACCTGGTGAAAGAAATAG